>JARKHS020027898.1:0-17500 GCA_030143305.2 Amblyomma americanum | reverse complement strand
AATTCTTCAGATATTCTTCATGTGTATTCACTATAGAAATTCAGTCCACACGAACGCATGAATGTTCTTGATGTACTTTCACTACATAAATTCATTCAGTACAAATTCCTCAGATATTTATCATGTGATTTCACTATAGAAATTTAGTCCACCCGAACACATCAAAGTTCTTGATGTACTTTCAATACAGAAATTTATTCAGTATAAATTCCTCGCATATTTTTCATGTGATTCTACTATAGAAATTCAGTCCGCAAGAACACATCAAAGTTCTTGATGCACTTTCAATACAGAAGTTTATTTATTATAAATTCCTGAGATATTTTTCATGTGATCTCACTATAAGAATTTAGTCCACTCGAACACATCAAAGTTCCTGATGTACTTTCAGTACAGAAAATCATTCATTATCAATTCCTCTAATATTTTCCTGGGATTTCACTATGAAAATTCAGTCCACACGAACGCATCAAAGTTCTTGATGTAATTTCAATACAGGAATTCATTCAATATAAATTCCTCAGATTTTTTTATGTGAGTCCACTATAGATATTCAGTCTGCACGAACACATAAAAGTTCTTGATGTACTTTCAATACAGAAGTGCAGCTTGTCAAAACAGCGCGCCAGCTCAACGTCACTCAGCGAAATGCGGCAGCCGAAAAATTAGCAAGAGAGGTGGTTGCCAGAGCTAACCTTCGCGGGCCGCCGCTAATTCCCGCGAGGGGAGAGGCACTTGAACTTCCTTGCTTGTCCAGTCCGCCGGCCAACAGCCCGCCTCTCGATTTGGTGACGCACGAACACGTGATGCGCGTGCCGCGGGCAAACAGTCCGTCGTGTGAATCGGCCACACCGGGCTAAATGACCTGTTCGTTCCTAGGCGGAACGTTTAGAGCATTGCAATCGCGGAGCGCAAGCGGGCATGTCACGGGGTATTTTTTGCTTATTTCGCGGGTACCTGCAGAGTGAAAAAAAGCCGATACATAATAGATGGAAAGTTACAAACTGTTCAACTGGACGTTTCGTGGACCGTTCCAAAACTTTCTCATTGGCGGTTTCCGCCTATTTTCATTGCTTGCGAAGTTGGATAATTAATCTCGACTAATTATGCTATTAAGTACAATACAAAAATACTGACTTGCTCCATACAATAGCCAGTAATATGCATTTGGTCGCGTCGTCTTAGAGTGCCTGTGCATAGTTTTAAACACTGGTTAAAGTTAGCCAGGCCACCCTGTATATATTATGCCTTGTATTTCTTCACAAAATAAAGTATTTCTTCATAAAATAAACTCGATGGACACATCCTACGCGTACCGGCGGAGCGCCTACGCGCACGGGAGTACGCTGGATTCTGTCTGCGCGTGCGCAAAGGGCGACGCGCACACAGGCGCTTGCGGGCACGTCTGAAGAGGGGTCCGATTTACAACAATAGGAGGACCGCGTGGCTCTCGGGGACTCTTTTCTTCATGGCTTGAAGCTCTCTCAGGTCCCTGGAAGTTTTCTTCGCGGTATAAGTTGTCCTTTCTGAGCCCTCCAAATTCTCTTTCTTCACGCTTGAAATTCCTTCGGTCGGCACGAGAGGGGGAACGCGCCAGCATAGGGAGCATGGAGGTGGATGCCTTTTTTCTACGCCCGTCGCGGCGCGACGCTGGGCGCGCAGCCACTCCGCCGTAGGCCTAGGATGTGTCCATCAAGTTTGAGCTTTAGTGTGCGTTTGTGTGCATCTTTTTATTTATTTATTTATTTATTTATTCCAAAATACTGCAGGCCAGCATTGGCCCAAGCAGGAGGGGCATGAAAAAACACAAATCACAACACCACGTGAAAACATTTCGCGTGACACACAGCAAAAACGAAACCAAAAAATGAACATGGCAAGAGAAAAAATACATGCTCGAAAAAGGAGAAAAAATAGTCACTTCCTTTTTAGTTGAGCAAAAAAGTTTTCAGCGCCTGTTCCACGTTAGGAGAGTTAAAATCGATTCAGGCAGTGCGTTCCAATCTGCTATTGTTTGAGGGAAAACACTGCTTAAATGCGTTTGTTTTGGCAAAAAGAGGCGGTAAGGAGTGCTCCCTACTATGGCGAGGTCCTTCGAGCAGTGGAGTGCATGAGGAATGAAGGGGAGAAATGCTAAGCTTACCAGCTATAATTTTATGAAGGAAAGAAATACGGTTAACTTTCTGCGTGTACGCAGAGACGGAATGTTATTGTCTTTCATGAGCTGTGTCGGAGAGTCATACATTCTATATTTATGAAAAATGAGAAGTACTGCCTTCCTCTGGATGAGCTCTAATTGATAAAAATCGTTCTTGGTGTGCGGGTCCCAAATTTTAGAAGCGTATTCAAGTTTGGACCTGACAACAATTCTGTAAGCCAGAAGCTTAATATTTTTAGGAGTATGTTTTAATTTACGTCGCAAGAAACAAAGCTTAGAGAAAGCGGCTGAACAGATCTCAGAAATATGAGTGCCCCAGGTTAATCGGTTGTTAAGAGTAATTCCTAGGTATTTATGTTGTGAAACCTCTCTAATGTGGCTGCGGTGAAGGTAGTATTGATAATGACTAACACGTTTTCTCGTAACTCTGAGAAGTACACTCTTATCTATATTTAAATCCATGTTCCATTCCTTACACCAGGTTACATATTTTGAGCAAAGGTTTTTGGAGCAATTGATGGTCTCCAATTGATGTTATTTCTTTATATACAACGCAGTCATCTGCGAACAATCTTAATTACACAGACGGAGGAATGGTATCAATTAAATCATTTATATATATAAAAACAGCAAAGGCCCTAACACACTACCCTGGGGAACACCGGAAGTAACAGGAAGGGATTCAGAAAGAGTACCATTCACATCAACACACTGAGCTCTACCACTTAAATATGCTCTGACCAATTCAATAAGATAAAACGGAATACCACGTAACTGTAATTTATAAATGAGCTTTGAATGAGCCACCTTATCAAAAGCTTTAGCCATATCCAAAAAAATAACATCAATCTGTCCCGAGTTATCCAGCACTCTAAGAAAATTATTAATAGTCGTCAATTGCCTCATCCTCCTCCTTTTCCCGGTAGCACAGCTTTTTACCTCCACTCGGTGTCCACCTGTCTCGCTGTCTCCCTTCCGTCCATTCTTTTTTCGGCCGCGTGAGTTTCTCTTCCCTTCGGAGTGGGGGGTCCTCCCCTTTTTTGTGTACAATCGGTGTTTCTGGCATGTCCGGGTGCCACAACTGGTTTCTCTTTTTTTCGCAGGCGCGGTGCGCTCACGTCGGAGTCTGCATTCCTCCGGCCACTAATTCGGAGAAAGTGCATTCAGTCCGAGCGTCGAAGCAGTCAGCGCAACGAATCGAAGGAATGTTTTTCCTTTGGCTGGGCGAGCAATATGTTAGTCGGCGGCATGCTGACACTAGCTAGCAATCTATGAACACTTTCACCTATTCTCTTCCAAGCTGCATCACCTTTGCAGTATTTCTCGCTGAACTTTACCCAAGCGCAAAAGTATTTAATAGAACTGCAAACCAATTTAATCTAGGCGCCACACAAATTAACCCAAGCGAGAGAGTGGCATTTTCCCACCACCGTCCCGCCCAGAGTTAGTCGCGGTCTACAAATTTCGAAGATGCGTTATCGACGAGTTGTATTTAACGTAGAGAGACCTAATGATCACATGATAATTATGATCATCACTTTTTTGGTCTACTACAACGGGATGGGTATTTATACCACCGTGCACGTCAACCGAAGGAGCCGGTGTATAAAGCGCGCGATGCTGTCAGCTATTACATAACGGCAGTGTCGCAGTTCGCACCATGGCATCACACATGTACCGCGATAAGATGTGCGACACCGTGCTATGGTGATGACTAAGACAAAGTGCCTGTGACTTGCTGGTAGTCCTGTCACATGACTATGTATCACTTGCAACCTAGCGTCATGCATTCTCAGCTTAATTACGAGGGGTGTGCAGACGAAATTTTACTTCGAACCTAATAAGGCTGTTGCTACGACTAGGTAGTTTAATGATGACTCATGATACTATTAAACTTCGAAAGGATGCGGATTTTCCCCCCTTATAATAATGGTATCGAATGTCTCTGTTAATTTCGAGTATTAGAAGACTAGAGATGTTTCGAAACGCTATAGTCACGTGATTTTAAGGAAAGATGAGGGTCTTTAGCGACCCAACAAGATTGGTATCGGCAATGACATAGTCTTCCCTGGGCAATACGGCTATCCTTTACAGGAAAGGTTTTGGCGGAGTCATTTCTCTTGGCTCACGTGACTTTAGAATCATGCCATGTCGTTTTTGCAACCATAGCTATGATGTTGATTATGAAATGCATATGCGTCATAACGAATTGTCGCGTGGCATGGAGCAAGTTTCATTATGAAAGGACATTTTCACGACTTTCAATTCATTCTACGAAATGACTCGGTCTATTCAGAGTAACAGCTAGCTGCAGTTAGGACCATAAAAAGGCGATATGCCACAGTGCGAGCTGCACTTCAGTGCCGGTGCGTAATGGCTATCACTTTCGCGCACTCTCACCATGTGCTGGACGGTATAATACCCGGCCGACGTGTATTTGACACTGCTGTTCTCATCCGTACGTAGCGCAGAGGATGTCATAAAACTTGCGAACTCATGATGTGGAAGCCATTTCGACATTTGTCTAGTTATTGTCTGCTTTTCATTTAACCTTTAGAATAGGGCGACGCTATCGATTGGGTTAAAACATTTCATTATCACCATCATTTTCATAGGGTAATAGCGGGAAGCCAGTGCGCAGACGCAGGACAATTACGGGGGGGGGGGGAGCGTTATTGTCCTGCATCTGCGCTCTGTGGCCCCCCTGTTCCCAGTGCTATAACAAGTATCGCCATGCAAACAAACAAAGTACGCTTCATGAATTTAGCGCGCTTTTATGACACTAGACGGTGGTGGCGTCACCCTGTTCTAAATATGTGTAGTCTCTAATGCCTCTTTTCTGCAAAGCCCATTCTGTACATCAGATCTCGTTTTTATTTGCGGGAATTCCCAGCAATCTTTAAACATAGTTAATTTGACCGTGCGTTCACGAAGAAGGAAGCAATATCATATCGAATGTTTTCTTTCTGAGGAGATGTTGCCGATTCGTGCTCGTATGTTCGCGGAAACATAGGTGTAGAGCTGGAGGACGAGTTATTTGGCATATACTATATTTCAAGAGATATAGCTTGAATCGCCAGGTAAACGAGGTGGTGGCGTATCGCTGTTTCGTCAAAAACGAATTACAATGTGAACTTCTTGATGAATTTTGTGTTGTCAACGCCTGCTATTAGACACGCTCCTATTCGGCTTATATGTGTTTACTGTGTGCTATTGCGCCATCCCTCTGCCAATATGAGTGTTTTATTTCCTTTCTGGATTCTCTTCTTTAATTTGTGAATCATTACAAATTCAGTATTGTTCCTGGTGGTGACCTAATATTAAGCTCTAGTCAAACCGCTAGCATTGCAACGCGGAAATTAGACAGGCTGTTCAATGTTCAGTGCTGTAGGAATACTACAATTGACCCAATGAGAGTATCAAAAGAAACAGAGACATTGTTAGATCTTTTCAATAGAAATTATAACCAAGATCACTTAACTTCTGCAGTAATCAGTCTAACAATTAGCGATCACCTGCATATTTTATGCTTGCTAACCGTGCACCTAATTTAAAAAGACTGCAGCGAATTTTTCAATGAAACGAATCCTGGAGCAGCGCACGATGAATTTACCATAATATTGAGACACCCTACACGATACATAATCGCCTACGTCGAGATCGTAAGCCTGGGATCAGCAATGCACTACTGAACCGGATAAAAAAGGCGACAAAATGTACAGCCACTAAAAACGAAATGTCTAGACGCGTTGAAAACCCTCAGATCGTTTAGAAACAAAGTTACAAAGCAGCTTCGAGTTGCAAAGCAACAGTATTATGATAGTGACGTGACCTGTAATATATTGTAAACTAATCTAGGAAATATATACCACAACCAATTACCAAACTTCCGGTGGCGTAGATGTTGAGGGAAATAACGCTTTCAATGATTTTTTTCTTCTATTGCCCTGGCTTCAATATCTTGCGAATAGGTACTACTGAGCAATTATTCACACGGGAACTCAATCATATTTTTAATCTAATTTCAGATGGCGAGGTTTTGGCGGTGCAACCGTCTTAACAATAGCAAATCTGTGGGAGGTGCAGGTGTTCAGGTAAAGCCAGTAAAATTTGTTATTCTCGATATATCGAACTGCCTGGCAGATTTTCAACTCATGTTTAACAAGACGTATTCAAACGCAACGAGCAGTCTGAGAGGTTGGCAGTATTTAAAAAAAAGCGATAAAAAAAGACCTTACTATCGCCCAATATATATCCTACCTAACTTCTCAAAAGGGTTTGTAAAAGGCAATTCTCACGCGTGCATGCATGTAATTTATTAATCACAAAATTTTTAATTCCGCTCTATTCGGTTTTACGAATTATTGTCTACTGGGCCTTCTCACTCAAAAATAGTACACATACTAGATAATTTTCAAGAAAAAAAATCGTTATAGGCATATTCATGGATTTTTCGAAAGCTTTCGACAACATCAGTTACAAAACGTTATTCAATAAACAAGACAGGTATGGCATACGTGGCACAGCCCACTCTTTAACATGTTCTTAAACAGCCAATAGGGCGCAGTATGTAGAAATGAATGGTCTCTCCTCCGCAGTCTGGCCCGTCATCCCGGGTGTTCCACAAGGCAGTCTTTTAGGACCCCTTCTTTTCATTCTCTACATCATTGATATTGTACCACATATATTCAGCTGCGAAATACATTATTTCTGCTGACGACGGCAGACCGTTTTTTTTCTGGTCATTCAGGCATAGGGCCACTAAAACTGCTAACACAACCTTGGTCGAAATTGACCATTAGGCTTGCAAAACAGCACAAACTTAATGTCATTAAAGCAAAGGCCGTTGTCTTCCACTACCAGAAATAAAGCACTGGAGCTGCATCCTCTGCGGAACTTAGTTGGAAATTGACATAGAATACTTAGTCGACAGAAAGTAGCACGGACAATTGGTTGCTTACGCCGTGACTGCTCAGTATTTCCGCTTTCCATTAACATTCTCCATTATAATTCACTCTTTTCATCTCTTAACTATTGCTCATTAGTAGGAGCAAGAAGAACAGCAGAAGACAGCACAAAGTAATGCTTCAAAAAAGAGCTTCCAGATTAATTTATAAAGCATCATAGCTCGCGCATGCAGGACCAATATGTAACGCACACAGGACCAATGTTTAAGCAGCTAGAATGATTAAAATGACACCTTTTTGTAAGTACAGGCTTTTGCGAATATAAAAACAAGGCATCACTAAAAAGAACACATTAGCACTCATAGCGGCGCTGCAAGACTACATAAAAACATACGACACCCACAACTCAGAGTGTTGGCACGTTACGGGGTCCGCGACAAACTATGGCGGGCAGATGTTTCGCTTCAGGCTTCCTAACTTATTAAATCAATACTCAATCAATAGCAGCTAAAATTTCGCACTTCCCCTCTTTAAATTAATCCGTGATATGTTTATGTTAGTATATATTCCTGGCGAAACAGTATTCCCTCTTGTGACGTGTTCCTCCGTGTTACTGTTAAGTATTTTCCCTGACTTAGCTTGGTGTGTTTTTGTACCCCCCTTTACAATTCTGTTCAATCTCCGCCGGCTGCAGCTGCGGTGGTTAAGATATTAGATAGCAATTGCCGTGGCTGGCAACATTCGTTTTGTTGCTTTTTTATTTATTCATTTAAATAAACCACTAATGTTCAATAGTTATTCATTTATGTAAGCGTGGCTTATTGTCTGCTGTCAAATATCAGGGCAGCCGCCCTGTCAAGCTGCTCTTGGAAGCAGATTTTTAGCGGCTGCTCCGTTCGGTGCAACAAAGGAAAAACACATTATATATTATTATTATTATTAATAATATTAATAACTCAGCGGCACTAGGATTAAATATCTTGGCGTCTGGGTTAAACTGATCGGGAAATACTGTAGTCGCTAACTTTAATTGCATGTCTGTTCTTGTATCTCGTTCCCGGACCTCGCCGTGCACCTCTTACAATGTGCGTTTATTCCGTCTTTTGTTTCTTTTTTAATCTTTCATTATAGTTGCCATAAAACCTAGCAACACATCTTCCTTTTCCCTTATATCCGTCTTTTTTGATACTTTCGTTCCATCATTGCCAGACCGACCAAGTCCTCTCCTTCTGCATGCTCACAGCCACCCTCCTACCTCTCCCCTCCTTTTTCTTCCACTTTGAAGCATATCCGCGTATCCTTCTGCGCTTCTTCAGCTTGGTTGCTTTTCTTGCTATCGCTGCCAGCTTTCTAGGTGCAGGCTCCTCTCGGCATGCACACAGGCAGTGCGCGTTTTAGGTTGTACTGCATGGGCCGTGGACGCGGACCCGCTGAAGAATCAGGCGGGTCCCATGGACGTCTCGTAAATCAATGCGAGAAGCTTCTGTTCGGTGACGCTACGGTTTTCTTAGCTTGGTGGGGAGACTGGAGAACGTCGTTGTGAATGGAAAGCGGGAGCCGGAACAGATAGCATGAAAGTGTACACAGATCCCCTCTCGCTTCTAGCCTTGAGAGGAGAAAGCTCGCTCGCCTTCCCACCCCCTTTCTAAAAGAAAAAAAAAGAAAAAAGGGCGCTCTGAGCTCCCAGAACCGGTAGGGTAGTTCGTACACCGCAGTTCTTGTCATGTGACTGCGCATCAACCCCTCCCCACTCCCGCGACACGCTACGTCACACCCGTCACGTGATTGTGACTCCGTCGCGTTTTTTCGAGCCAGGCTTCGTTTGCTAGAGTGACAACAGTTCAGTTGGAGTCCAGCCACTCCCGTTCCAAAATGGCGAACGTGTTTGTAAAATGGCAAGAAGAAGAAAAATGGGATGTGTACCCGATCCGCGCCTTAGACGCTGACGTTGGTATGCAGCTTCTAGCAAAAGAAAGCGCCATAGAAGAACTGCGGGGCATTATGGTGATGGTTGAATGGGAAGCCAGCCAGCCACCAGCGTCGGCAACCCTTCTGGGGTTCGGTAAGTGTCATCATTTACTTTTTGGTCACATTTGTGAATGACTCTGTCATAATTTAGTGCTTCGCATGAAATGCAGGCACGGAGCGCGCAATGGAGCGGCAAAGAACGCGGCTTGCTCTGGAAGCAGAAGTAGGCGCCGTCCCGAACACTCCCGAGACCGTGACCGAGAGCGGAACGCAGCCGCCAACCAAGAGACAAAAAGTAAGTGTAGTTTTCGTCATCCCCAACATTCTCTTCACCTATTTTGCTTCGGTAACCTTTAACGCTATAATATATGGCGAACAAAGCATGCTGCTTGCCTGAGAAAGAACATAAATTCAATGTTGAAGGAAGTAGACAACCATTTTTTTTCAGGAATGGTTAGCAATGTGGACATACGATGAACAAAACATTGCTACTGGCTAACGGCTTGAGCGAGTAAATCGCGATGAGTGGAGGTTAACCCTCGACACCGACAGCAGAGTGACCGCTCGGATAAGGGATATCATCGTCATCAGCCGGACTATACCCACTCCACGGCGAAAGCCTCTCACATATTCCTCCAATTAACCCGGTCCTATGCTAGCTGCATCCACTTGACCCCTGCTAAATTCTTTGATTCTTAAGGAAGAAAAGCGTAGCACGGGGCGGCAGAAAATTAGGTGGGCGCATGAGGTTAACAAATGATGTAAAGGTGAGCAAAAGTTCGAGCTAACATGCAATATAGACAAATGAAATATTTGTAACTCTTCAAGAGCATGCCTTAAGCAAAGATAGAATGTTCTGCTGGCGGTCAGCTGAAATTCCGGGCCGAAATTCGCCTTCTCATTGTCTACTCAGGATGCCAGAAAAACAGCTTTCCTGCAGTTTTTGTGGCAATGATTCTGCCAGTAAAGCTCGTTTTCACCGTTGCCGGAAGCAGTTCTAGACTGACCCAACTCTTTGCCAGCGGTCGACTGCAGCTTAAAAGTAGTTCAACCGTTATTTCTTCCGGCCATCTGCGGCTAATGAGAACATCGGATTGCTAATTTTAAATTACTATTGCGCCTGGAGGCAGCGAAGATTGAAAGAATGAATAATAGTCTGCACCAACTACCACAAAACGTTCAGCATAGTGGCCTCTGCGGTCGGAGCATTGCTGAGCAGTCTTAAGGCAAGTCAGAGTTTACACTTCAATGACGAAAATGTGTACTGGGGCATTTTACTGTCATCTCAAGTAAATTTAAAGAATGTAAGTAATTGATACATTGTAAGATTTCTTTGCATTCATTAGTTTCTCCATTTTTCCTCTTTTTTTGTCAGAGATTAAGTGGCTAAAAGAAAGCACCCGAAATGTTATAACCTGCAGGGTATCGTGCTGCATTTTGGAAAAGTTCGTGATAATCGGAACTTTAAAACTCTCGGCTGTGGCGCATGCAATACGAAGACAATTGTGTCTTCGTATTGTCTTCGTATTATTCAGTTAAGTTTGTATGTTTACTTGTGGTAAATGGATTAGGTGGTAATGGCATGTGAAATGCACATTTGGTTCTTCCACTCATTAACCAGTTAGGTTTCTATGTTCCTTTGTGCTCCTTTTAAATGGGTGAAATGGTAATGGCAGTAAAATGAACATTTTTGCTTCTTCCACTCTTTTTCATGATTACCTCTTTGCATAGATGTTGTTGTGATCTTGAACCACAATCCGAGCCAAAAGCAAGGACCTGATTTCTTGAAACTGAATTCAGAGCTTGTGCAATGCTACAACTGCTCTACACTTGGTTTTGCTTTTATTTTTTCAGGGTACACATGCTCCAAGTTTCCTGGAGTGTCGGGACAACCGTTTAGATACAGCCTTTCCTCCATGGTCTCCCGAGAAATCAAATGACATCGTGGACAGTTTGTAACGATATTTGTTACCGTTTTAAAATAAATTCTCAAAACTCATACCCGATCAATGTACTCTGCGGCATTAATCTATTTTCTGGTGATCATATGGATGCATTCACGGAGTACTTTACTGTTGATTAAAGATACAGATCCGCACTAGTACTACCGTTATGCGCTTATATCACATCCACATCGCAAAATTTTACATCACATCCACATCGCAAAATAAGATATCACATCCACGCCGCAAAATCGAAGCTAACATCCACACCAGGAAATGTGACCTCAAATCCACATCACAAAATCGGAAATCACATCCAAATCTAAAAATCAGACATCACATCCACATCAGGAAATAGGACAAAATCGGATGTGAATCCACATAAGGTAATCGGACATCACAACCACATCAAGAAATCGGACATCACATCCACATCAGGAAACCGGACACCACAACCACATCAGAAAATCACATCACATCCGCATCACTAAATCGGACATCACATCCACATCACAAAATCGGACATCACATTCACATCACAAAATTGGACATCACATCCACATCAGGAAATCGGACCTCACATCCACATCAGGAAATCGGACATCACACACACCTCAGGAAATGAGACATCACATCCACATCAGGAAATGAGACATCACATCCACATCAGGAAATAGGACCTCACATCCACATCACAAAATCAGGCATCACATCCACATCCCAAAATCTGACATCACATCCACATCACAAAATCGGACATCACATCCACATCACAAAATCAGACATCACATTCACATCACAAAATCAGACACCACATCTGCATCACAAAATCGGGCCTCACACCATCACAAAATCGGCTTCAAATTACCTGCAGACTTTCCACAAAACATCGTTAACAAAAATTCCTCAAATGGATTCATCATATCCTCATCAGACAATTAGTCAGCACGTGCACATCAGACAATCGGCGGCAAATTTTCTGGAAACATTCCACAAAAAATCATCACAAGTCTTCACCAGAAACTCCTCAGAGGATGCATCATATCGTCATCAGACAATTAGTCAGCACGTGCACATCAGACAATCGGCGGCAAATTTTCTGGAAGGTTTCGACAAGGCCTCCACACAAACATCGACATGAACACCACAGAAATTATGTTTTGTGTGATGCGAATGAGCAATAAAGATTCTGCAGAAACTTCATAATTTTTTTTGTAAGGGAACGCAGCGCCAAACGTACCAGACCTTGCGCGCGACCCTCCCTGATTTCTTAACCAAGATTTATCGCCCTTTATCAGACGGGCGAAAATAATTTCCTCCAATATCTTGAGGAAAAGAACTTGTCTTGTGACACTGCTCTGAATTTTCCAGGAGTTCAAAACTAGCTGTTATTAAAAAATTTTTTTCTACGCTCGAAATTTTTTCGCAAACAATGTACACGCACTGTGCTTTAGTATCAACCAAGAATAAACAGCCAGCAGAACATGTATAAATTTTTAGTTCTTTATTTTAACGCAAAATGTACGACCTTATTTTTTTTTTACGAAGCGTATGCGACACCCGTGAGCTATCACAAAACCCTTCATCGACTTTCTAGGACGTGTACTACTTGGTAAAAATGTTTGATGTCGAATAAAACAAAGGAAGTAAACGTAAAAAAAGTCCCAGGTTGCAAAAATGTCCGACTTGTCGCGTATTCAGCCTTAACTTCTATAGAAAGGCATTCCAAGTAAAAATAAATAATAACGCTTAATAAATAGCTAATATGATCTTAATTTTTATGGAAGCTATTTCTGCCTTGGGCAAGAAGAAAATTTTTTGAAGTTGAATGCCATCGCCGACGATTATTGTTGTCTTGCAATGCCACTGCACTGCATGACACACCCTTGCCTCAACGTAAAAGGCACACACCGGCCATATTGTGCTTTGCTTTTTAAGGAGACACGGTAAGCCCAATCTTTCCCACCCATTGTAGGGCATGTTTCGGTACACATTCTGCAACAACTAATAGAGGTAGCGCCTAACTGTTTATATCATTTTTATCCTTGCTTTGCTCTCTTTGGACCGAATCAACACTTTGTAACACCATAAAAACACTAATCTTTTATTATGTTTCACTCCACGACTATATAATAATCAAGGCTGCTTTTGTCGAAGCTGCTTTTGCGCAATTAAAATCAATATAACCGACTACCTCTGTATATAGAGTAAAAAAAAATTCTGATGGCTAATTTTGGTTCAGTATATTCTCACATGTTCATAAAAAGCACAGACAAAGAATTGGCCTTCTGTCTTGTATTGTTCTGAAGCTAATGGTACGTCTTAACAAAAAAAATTGTTTTGAGATAAATGAGTTTAAAGCAAAAAGTAAATATTACCAACTTTTTCGCTTTGAAAACATTTGTTGACCAATTTATCCCAGAAGCACGACCTTCATAGTCATTAATACTATGCAATTTAGGGTTTTTTAAAGGTCGTTTAGTTTCCTACACTTTTATTTTTACTTGCTATGCTGCTCAGCCAACAGAAGAAACTTGTCACCAGTCAACGTGTTTCAGCCAGTGGAGAGAGTTGCTCCTCCAGGTTAGCCTAAAGGGCTGCAGAACGTTTTGCGCTTGCTATTTTAGCGCCGTTGCATGTTATGAGAGCATCTACTGTGCACATACTTAGTGCTCCTGGTATTAAAGAGGCATATTCTGGAGCTTGCTATCAGATGATGCGATTGAAGGCCAAAAATGCTATAAGGCAGCCTGAGAGCTCCAAGATTGTTCCTAAATATGTGTTTACTCCAACTGAAGTATGAGGCATTTAGTTCTGGTCATGGAATTGTGTTTCAAATCGGTGGTAAGAAATTGCCTCTACCAAAAATGTGGCCAGGTCATGCTTCCTCATTTTCGAAGCTATTCTTTAAAGTGAAATAATGCACAACGCAGGGAAAATTGCGATACAGGAAAATTGCAGAAAAGAATGCAGAATTAGCACTTGAACAGAAATAAAAAATCGAAAATTTTAAGATTTTCTCTTACCCTGTCCGCTTAAGTGGACCCTCAGAGCTGCACAAACAAGTTGCTTTCTTCCAAGAGTAAGTTAAGATTCGAGTTCAGTGCCATGTTATAGGCTTTGTCCTGCAGGGTTGGGTAACACGACCGAATGCAGATGCCGTGTTCATGCGTTCGTATCTCGTCGTGTTTTAGGCCTGCATAGCTTAGTTATTTTTCCAGGGCGCCACATCTCACGGTACTGGAGGGCTCCGGAATAATTTCGACCACCTGGGGATCTTTAACGTGCACTGATATCGCACACGCAGCGATGGCGTAGAGGTAGAACATCCGCCTCGCGTGCAAGAGGACCGGGGTTCAAATCCTGGTGCCGCGCACTTCTCCACCGGGTTTAAAAAAAAAAAAAACCGCGTGTCGATGGAATTGCATAACCAGGCCTGGAGTGCGGCCTTATCTCGGTGACCAGAACCGACAACGCACTCTCTCACCAGAACAGGATTTGGCCACCCTGGTGTAGTACTTGGCCACAACCTTCTATGATCAAACCAATTAACCCTCGGCCCTCAGTCCCCAGCGGCTGCAGAGCAACTGACCACGGCGGCGGTCAGACCTGTGACGCAGCGGAGGGTGCTAAGAATCTCTGGCTCCGGACAGGCCGCCATTGGAATCTGAACCTGGCAACGTTTAACGCTAGAACTTTAGCTAGTGAGGCTAGCCTAGCAGTGCTGTTCGAGGAACTAGCGGGAATTAAATGGGATGTGATAGGGCTTAGCGAAGTTAGGAGGACAGGTGAGGCGTATACAGTACTAAAGGACGGACACATACTGTGCTATCGCGGGTTAGAGGATAGACGAGAACTAGGTGTGGGTTTCCTCATTAATAAGGATATAGCTGGCAACGTAGAGGAGTTCTACAGTATTAACGAGAGGGTAGCAGCTATAGTAATTAGGCTGAATAGGAGGTACAAGCTGAAAGTGGTGCAGGCCTACGCACCCACATCCAGCCATGATGACCAGGCCGTTGAAAGCTTCTATGAGGACGTAGAATCAGCAATGAATAAAGTAAAATCACAGTACACTGTACTGATGGGTGACTTCAATGCGAAGGTGGGCAAGAAGCAGGCTGATGACCACGCGGTAGGTGACTATGGGATAAGCTCTAGAAATAGCAGGGGAGAGTTATTAGTCGAATTCGCGGATAGAAATAATTTACGGATCATGAATACCTTCTTCCGCAAACGAGAAAACAGGAAGTGGACCTGGAAGAGCCCCAATGGTGAGATTAAAAATGAAATCGACTTCATACTATGCACTAAACCTGGCATCATTAAGGATGTGGCCGTACTCGGAAGGGTGCGTTGCAGCGACCATAGAATGGTAAGGTCTAGAATTAGCTTAGACTTGAAGAGGGAACGGAAGAAACTAGCGAAGAAGAAGACCATTAACGAGTTAGCCGTAAGAGGGAAAGCACAGGAGTTTAGGATAGCGCTGCAAAACAGATACTCGGCTTTAACTGAGGAAGATGATCTTGATGTGCATTCAATGCACGATAACCTGACATCAATAATTACGGAGTGCGCAGTAGAAGTAGGCGGTAGGACAGTTCGAAAAGATACCGGGAAGCTATCTCAGGTGACGAAAGATCTGATTAAGAAGCGCCAAAACATGAAGGCATCTAACACTACCGATAGAATAGAACTAACGGAGCTATCAAAGTTAATAAATAAGCGCAAGGTAGCCGACATAAGGAAGTTTAATATGGAGAGAATCCAGCATGCTATAAAGAACGGAGGTAGCCTAAAAACAGTGAAGAGGAAACTAGGCATAGGTAAAAACCAGATGTATGCATTAAGAGACAAGCAGGGCAATGTCATTAGCAATATGGATAAGATAGTTAACGTAGCCGAAGAGTTCTACACAGACCTGTACAGTAGCCAATGTAATCAGAGCGCTAATGAGAAAGACAGCAGTGCACAGCAATGCGTCATCCCGCCAGTAACGAAAGATGAAGTAAAGAAAGCCTTAGAAGCAATGAAAAGGGGAAAAGCAGCTGGGGAGGATCAGGTAACAGCAGATCTGTTGAAGGATAGAGGGGACATCGTGCTAGAAAAACTAGCCACCCTGTATACGCAATGCCTTATGACCTCGACTGTACCAGAAGCTTGGAAGAATGCAAACATTATCTTAATTCATAAGAAGGGAGACGCCAAGGACTTGAAAAATTATAGGCCGATCAGCTTACTATCCGTTGCCTACAAAGTATTTACTAAGGTAATCGCTAATAGAGTCAGGGCAACGTTAGACTTTAATCAACCAAATGATCAGGCAGGCTTTCGTAAAGGATATTCTACAATAGATCATATTCACACTATCAATCAGGTGATAGAGAAATGCGCAGAATATAACCAACCTCTATATATAGCTTTCATTGATTACGAGAAAGCATTCGACTCAGTGGAAACCTCAGCAGTCATACAGGCATTGCGTAATCAGGGAGTAGAAGAGCCTTATGTCAAAATACTGGAAGATATATATAGCAACTGCACAGCTACTATAGTCCTCCATAAAGTCAGCAATAAAATTCCAATAAGGAAGGGCGTCAGGCAAGGAGACACAATCTCGCCAATGCTGTTCACCGCAGGTTTGCAGGAGGTATTTCGAGGCCTGAATTGGGAAGAGTTGGGAATAAGAATAAATGGAGAATACCTAAATAATCTGAGATTTGCTGATGACATTGCCTTGCTGAGTCACTCAGGAGGTGAACTGCAAATCATGATCAACGAGTTAGACAGGCAGAGCAGATCGATGGGTCTAAAAATTAACATGCAGAAAACCAAGGTAATGTTCAACAGCCTAGCAAGGGAACAACAGTTCACAATTGGCAGCGAGAGCCTAGAAATGGTGACGGAATACGTCTACTTAGGGCAAGTAGTGACAGCTGATCCGGATCATGAGAGGGAGATAACTAGAAGGATAAGAATGGGGTGGAGCGCATATGGCAAATTCTCGCAGATCATGAGTGGCAGTTTACCAATTTCCCTCAAGAGGAAAGTGTACAACAGAATAATCTTACCGGTACTCACCTACGGGGCAGAAACGTGGAGGCTAACGAAAAGAGTTCAGCTTAAGTTAAGGACAACGCAGCGAGCCATGGAAAGAAAAATGATAGGTGTAACGTTAAGAGATCGGAAACGGGCAGAGTGGGTGAGGGAACAAACACGGGTTAATGACATCCTAGTCGAAATCAAGAGAAAGAAATGGGCTTGGGCAGGGCATGTAATGCGAAGGCAAGATAACCGCTGGTCTTTAAGGGTAACGGAGTGGGTTCCAAGAGAAAGTAAGCGTAGCAGGGGGCGGCAGAAGGTTAGATGGGCGGATGAGATTAAGAAGTTTGCAGGCAAAGGGTGGATGCAGCTGGCAAAGGATAGGGTTAATTGGAGAGACATGGGAGAGGCCTTTGCCCTGCAGTGGGTGTAGTAGGGCTGATGATGATGATGATGATGATGATGATATCGCACAGCACACA
>JARKHS020027897.1:0-137501 GCA_030143305.2 Amblyomma americanum | reverse complement strand
GAATGTGTTGTTTAGTGCAAAACGCCTCCTGGCTTCTTTAAATGAAATGTTTTCTTTGGTCTTTATGGTGATAATTTCTTTCTCCTTTTTCCAGGACGGACACGCCCTGGAGTACGCAGCGTGGTCTCCTTCGCAATTTGCGCAGCGCAGTGCTGCGTCACATTCCTCTGAATTGTGGTCCTTAGAAGCGCATTTCGCACAGGTTTTGCGGCCGCGGCAACTCTGAGAGCCGTGTCCGAATCTCTGACAGTTGAAGCATCTGCGTGGGTTAGGAATGTAGTGCCTGACATTAACTTTAAGGTATCCGACTTCGATGGTTTCAGGTAATGTGCTTGTGCTGAATGTGAGTACCAGGTGTTTAGTATCTATTTCTTTGTTGTCTTTGCGGATTTTAATTCGATAGACATCTGTGACATTTTGGTCGCTGAGACCTTCTAGCATTTCTTTTTCTGTTAGATGAATGAAGTCGTTTTCTGAAATGACACCACGGACGGTATTGAGGGATCTGTGGGCTGTTATGGAGACTGGGATGTCTCCAATAGAGAGAATGTCTGGGATCTTGGAGTTTTGGGTATGGTCACGGATTTCTAGTAATAAGTCGCCACTGGCCATTTTCGATAGCTTATATCCGGGGCCCAGTGCATCTGTTAGGCACTTTGACACAAGAAAGGGTGATAGTATTCTTGCCTGTTTTCCTTCTACTGTACTATGTATGACATGGAACTTTGGGAAGGTTGTTTTCTTTTTCGGGAAAAAGTCTGTTGCTAACACATTGCTAACACATTAACAACCTGAAAAAGAAAGCATCCCAAGCCCTCAATGTATTAAAGGTACTCTCGCGAAAACGGTGGGGGTCCGATAGAGCATGCCTATTGCAAATATATCGCTCTTTGGTGCGCTCCAAGCTGGACTACGGGTGTGTGGTATATGGTTCGGCAAGAACATCCTACTTGAAACGACTGGACCCTGTTCATAATCTTGGTTTGCGCCTATCAACTGGAGCTTATAGAACATCCCCGGTAAAGAGTCTTTACGTTGAAGCTAATGAGCCCACACTAGAGGATAGAAGAGTCACACTAACATGCACGTACATCCTAAAAACCCATTCTCTCCCTAAACATCTCTGCTATCCCATTGTTACCAAGTGCCCATCTAGGAGATTATTCAATAATAAACCACATTTTATCAGGCCACTAATAATGCGCTTTGAAGATAAATGTGAAGACTTAGCAGTGCTGGACGCCCTACCTAATATTGCACAAAGACATGAATATCTACCACCATGGTACAGCCTTCCTTCAGTGTGTGACTTCACATTGACACACGTAAACAAAGAGAAAATACCACACGAGCACATACTGCAAGAGTTCTTTGCACTACAAGAAAAATATGACACTTACACCGAATTTTACACTGATGGCTCAAAAACAGAAAGTCATGTCGGAAGTGCAGTAATTCAAGGAACAAATGAAAAATTATACGATTGCCACAGTATGCATCGGTATTTACTGCGGAGTGTTATGCCATCTTTGTAGCTGTAGAACAAATAGTAAAACAAAACATAAAAAATAGCATCATTTACACCGATTCACTGAGTATGCTAAAAGCGCTGCATTCTGCAAACGCTGCTGAACCCATAATAGGAAAAATCATACATAACATAGTTAAAATTACAAAGCAAAAACATAACATTATATTCTGTTGGGTCCCTAGCCATGTTGGAATTTTAGGTAATGAGAGAGCAGATGCTTGCGCAGCACAAGCTAGAATTGGCCATATAAAACAAGTTAACATACCACAGAGGGATTTTTCTAAATTACTGCACAGTAAACTCAGGAATAAGAGGCAGATTGCATGGGACGAACAAACAAACAACAAACTGCATTCTATAAAACCTGTTTTGGGAGAATGGAGATCATGTACACATCAGGAGCGTTTCATAGAAGTTATTTTGTGTCGACTACGCATTGGACACACACACCTTACTCACAACTTCTTACTGACAAAAAAAGGCAAACCTCTCTGCGAAATGTGTGGCGATGAACTCACGGTAAACCACATTTTAATTGTATGCAAAAAACTGGAACAACTGAGGAAAAAATATTTCACAACATTGTACAATGAATACATCCCACTACACCCCATGTTACTTTTAGGAGATCAAGCACTGGTTGATTTTTCTAGCATTTTTAAATTTCTCAGAGAAGCCAATGTTTTATACAAACTTTAGATATAAAAAGCGTAACCATTAACAAAAGCTCTAACCGTGTGTTTGGCGCATCATAGCCTAAGTTGCTATTGCGCCATTAAAATCAATATAACTAACTAACTAACTAATCTTTAAGTGTACTTACAGCCCTCCACTCTAGAAACGCAACCACTCCCATACTTGGGGACATCATACACAACATTGTAACAGCAACAGCTCGAGGACAGAACATTAAACTCTGCTGGGTCCCGAGCCACGTCGGAATAAAAGGAAATGAGAGAGCAGATTTGTGTGCCGCTCAAGCTCGGGGCAAGGAAATAAAAACAGTAGATATACCCTTTAATGACTGTATGAAATTAGTTCAACAGAAATTAAGACAAAAATGGCAGTCGCGTTGGAACAGCGAAGTGAATAATAAACTGCACTTTGTAAAACCAGTTTTGGGTGAATTTAAGTCATGTGTGCACCAGGAACGTTTTAAAGAAGTGGTTTTATGCCGTCTGCGAATTGGCCACACGCACCTCACGCACAACTTTCTGCTAACAAAACAAGATAAACCTGGTTGTGAGGAATGCGGAGAAGAACTTACTGTTAACCACATTTTATTCTCATGTGTGAAACTAGAAAAACTAAGAAAAAAGTACTTCACTCAATTTTATCATGAATACATTCCTTTTCACCCAACATTGCTCTTAGCTGATAGTCCTCCTACCAGTCCGATGCCGCCGCCGTCGCTGCTGAGACTGCGCTGCGCAGCGCATTATATACACGTCAGAGCTCCTCTCCGCCACACCTGTGAGCGAGAAGGCGAAGGCGCGTCGCGCGCTCCTATACGCCAGGTGCTCTTTGCTCCGCCTACACGCCACCATGCGGCGAACAGCCGTTGGTGGATTGTGAATCTCACCCCATATGGTTACCCCACAGTGTCTCACCGCCGGCCCCTCGATCTGGTGGTATATATTTCGAAGACTGTGCGTATTTATCATAGCTGCAGCATTCTTACAATGGCCGACACTGACATCATTGTCAATGCTACTGTTGCTAAAACCGCGGATATTTCGCAAGAAGATATCAGCGGTGCTGCTGCTGCCAACGCCGGTGCTGCCAACGCCGGGGCTGCTGCTGCAATGCCTGCCGCCAAGGAAAAGGGTTCCAGTGCCGCTACCCAAGATATTCCGCGGGACCGCGAGCCTTCTACCACGCCCAAGCCTGCCAAGCGATCCCGCTCAAGACGGAGCGACACGCCGGCACCTACCGGGAACAGCAAGGGTATGGAGCCTCTGCCTGCTAAGCCCGACGAGCCACCCGTAAAGCAGCGAATTGTGTCATACCCCCCTGCAAAGAAAAACTCTGTACCATGTCGCCAAGACACCGATAATGTTGATGTGCCGATTTTCAATGCACCATACCCTGTCGAGCCGCCCAAAAGTATGAGTTCTCGTTTTAAGAAGTATTTAAAAATACGAGATGCCGACAGTTTTCTAAATGATGAGCAGTACGAGACTATCGTGGCCGGTATCAAACCGCAGGTTGAAAAGCTATGCACTGAAGCAAAATCGCATCCCCTCCCTGAGCAATTCCCATCACGGGATATTCCACCCACGTGGAAAATAGAGACATTGAATGTAGAATTTACCCCGACAGAGTTTGATGCATTCCTGTTTGTGACATTTGCTTTCATGCTTTTCCACTTGCGTCCGAGTGATTTTGCCAAAGTGGAGCGCTATTTTAAGCCATTTGTGTGTACTAGCTTGAGGAAAAAATATATCTTCAACCACAATGTACTGTGTATTCAGGAGCACATCAGAAAGAGCTTTTCCAGGAATCCTCACATTTTCATGCCACGCGAAGCCAACGATGGAGATTCCACTGTTCAGCCAGTTTTATTGGCTCCACTGTCCCCAGATAATAAGTACAAGTTGATGTTGATTAATGGGTGGACAACTCCGTACTTTTATCCATTTGTGGTGGACGTGGAAAATATTGGCTACAAACGTTTAATCGACATGATAATTTCCACATTTGTCACGACCCCCTCATACACCACAGATGCCATAAAATCCAGAATTGTGACGCGGTTGGTTCATACAGGAACGATGTACAGATGCCACATGCAATGCATGGTAGAGGACATGAACAGCTGCATTAAGTTTCAAGACTATCGTAACCGCGAATCTTGGATAACTGACGGTGTTATTGATGGGGTTGCAATGGAAATTATCATGTCGAGTATTCGGGCCATGTTAACAAATGCTCTATTCACTCAAAACATAAAGCGTGGATATATGCAGTGCTTTATTGATGGATGTCGGGATTTTTACAAATATACATCCAAGGAGGATTTGAAGATGCCACTGGATATAAATTCTCGTTACATGGAACTGAAGTTCATGCTTCCCAAAATGCTTCAACCTGACGTTAAGCACAATCCCCATGTGTTTTCAAAGTGGCCCATTGCACTAAACCGCCCGGAGAAAGAAGAGTGTGAACAAATGTGTCGCTATATGTGCCACAACCAATTGGATGAATGCAGGGACCCTGAGAAGCAGTCTATTGCCTCTGAAGTTAGAACCAAATTATTTTTACAAGTGATTTTGGGCGTGATGAACAACAGTTATGCCTCTAATCGTAGACATCTAATGTCTACGTTTCGTAAAATTTTATATATTAAGACCATTTCACTTGAATGGCCTTCTAATAAATTTGGAATTTGGTTAGCCGGTGAATATCCCGACAATATACCCGACACAGATGACAAATTTGTAGGAGCTGGTGATACTATTGCAAATGCCTTTGATGTATAATCACCACCAATGCCTTTCTTTTTGGCACCACCCGTCGGTGGGTGACAGAAATACATCGCCAATAATCGCTCCGAAAATGTGGCAACGCCTGGAATATTAGACACACCCCGTGCTACTTGGTCAATTGTTTTCAGACTGGCGAAGTCGGTTATACCCACAGGAATGATATTATCGTTCCATGATTGTAGATTGAATGGCACGGTATATTTGCCTTGTAAAAGTACGACATACAATTCTTTGCCTGTTTTTCCAACGGTTATATGTGTGCTATCTACTAGTAACGCTTTTGGTGGATCCCAATTAGGAGCTGGGACACTGTACAATGTTTTTAGGGCATCTTGTATTGCTTCCTGTATATCAGGGTGATTTGTACTAATATATGGCGATTTTTGTGCAATTATATTATTTATATTAACTGGTACAGGTGTCACGGTACTAAAATGACGTGTTAATGACGTCACTTCGGCATTTATTTTCACGGCAGTCATTACACGCGTATACATTTGATTTATTGTCGTTCTATAAGACTCGCTAGCGGGTACATCACCAAATAAAATTGAGCAGGCGTATACAAACGGTTCTATGCAAGGTTTCATGATATTTCTGATTTGAAGATATTTATTCGATTGCAATGCTTTATATAACCAAATATTTGCTGCATATTTATTTGCCACCGTTGTGTATAATGGATGCAGTTCGCGACTCGCCTGTCCTAATACAGTTAAAATCAGAGTATCGTGCATGTCGACTAAATTGTATAAATCTTTGTTCGCGATAGCATACGCATCAAGATTAAGATTTTCGTTAAATACCAAAGCTGAAATAGACGCGCACATTGCCAGCGCTTCGAGGTCATCATCCGTGTGGGCGTTTATGTTGAATGCGTTTACACCTAGACCTGTCCAACAAGAGCCAAATTCCTTTTTAATTCGGTCGTTACAGTCATGTAATAGCCCAGTGACACCGGCCGTCTCGAACGCTCTATTTGCGCAAGACGTCATACCGATAGTTTGCAGCATGTATTTTACGGATTCCGATTGTACTATGTACGGTGTAAGCAGTACGGCATCATACAGTAATTTAGAGTCGACGACAATGTCTCGACAGTCTTTAATTCTGTTCACGGATGGGAACATGTACGTGGGGAATAAACATGTCCGATTTCTGTTAGACTTAAAATCATGCATCTTATTAATGGCGTTAGGTAGTACTGATACGTTTAAATATTGATTCACTAGCAATACCATTTCGGCAATGTATAAATCCAAATCTATAGCAAAACATTCAGTGTTTTCGGTCTTGGGTATTAGTATGATATGGAATGTTGTTGTATGGTTGTTGTATGGGGTTTTATGGCGCATAAGCAACTATGGCTATCATGCGCCAAACACAAGGTTAGATGATGCTATGTCAAGTGTACAGAGGTTACATTATAATAGATTTAAAACACTGGCTTTCTTTAGAAACTTACAAACAAGTGAAAATTCGACGAGTGTTTGCTCGCCTAAAAGCAATGCGGGATGAAATGGAATGTGTTCATTGTAAAATACCGTAAAAACTTTTTGTCTAAGTTCTTCGAGATGCGAACAAGAAATTAAAATGTGATTTACTGTGAGCTCTTCACCACACATTTCACACACAGGTTTGTCTTTTTTTGTTAATAAGAAGTTATGGGTGATGTGTGTGTGACCTATGCGTAAACGACATAAAATTACTTCGATAAAACGCTCTTTATGGTGGCATGATTTCCATTCTTTTATAATGGGCTTTATGGTATGCAGCTTGTTGTGTCCTTCATTTTCCCAAGAAGCTTGCCACTTGTCTCTTAGTCTGCTATGCACTAACTTCATGTAATCCCTAGGAGGCAAATTCACATGTTTTATTTCCATGGTTCTGGTTTGTGCAGCACACATGTCGGCTCTCTCATTGTCCTGAATGCCAACGTGACTGGGAACCCAGCACAATTTTATAACATGTTTTTGTGTTGTGACCTTTACTATATTATGTATGATGCTTCCAATCAGTGGCTCCGTGGCATTTTTAGAGTTTAATGCTGTAAGGACGCTCAGTGAATCTGTATAGATGATGCTGTTTTTGATGTTTTCATTTGTTATTTTCTGCACCGCAACACTAATAGCATAACACTCCGCGGTGAAAACTGTAGCACATGAGGGAAGTCGTACTGCATTTTCATTTTTTCCTTGTATTACTGCGCTTCCCACATGAGCATGAGTTTTTGACCCGTCAGTATAAAATGGAGTGTAATTTCTGTATTTTTCTTGTAGTGCTAGATATTCTTGTATTATCTGGTCGTGTGGTGTACAAGTTTTCCTGAGGCGTGTTAGTGTGACGTCACACACTGTAGGAAGAGTGTACCACGGTGGTAGCGCTTCGCATCTTGGGGCAATATTTTTTATTTCATTTAGTATGTTTAGTGCTTGGCATTTTTCTTCGAAGCGCAAGAGCAACGGCTTAATTGCGTGAGGCTTGTTGTTGAAGAGTATTCTGGATGGGCATTTCGTGACGATTGAGTAACAGAGATGTTTGGGGTGAGAAAGGATTTTGAGGATGTATGTACAAGTTAGTGCAGTTCTTCGATCTTCTAAGCAAGGTTCATTCGTTTCCACATACAGACTTGCTATTGGTGAAGTTCTGTAAGCACCAGAAGACAACCTTAAACCAAGATTGTGGATAGGATCTAGTCGTTTTATGTAGGACGGTCTTGCTGAGCCATATACTATGCACCCATAGTCTAACTTAGAGCGAACCAGAGAACGATATATATGTAATATTCTAATGTCTTTTGCTTCGCATATCGGATTGCGTATATAATATCGACATACGTTGGTTCGGCGGACATGATTGTGCGTATATAAGTTTTTTAATGATCACTGAATTGTATATGAATGCTGGGGTTATATTATTGAGATTGTTACGGCAAAATATACAATTAATTACAATAACACATTAACTGATGAATATATCGTCGCGATAGTTGCATATTTGAATTCCTGAGAAAAAATGCAACAAGATAGACACCTCATTTGTCCAATTGTCGCCATTTTGAAATTTCGTTAGGCTTAGCACATAGACCTAACCCCCGGCTATAGCCTGAGGTACCTGGATCGTAGCCTGAAATCTCGCTGAAAAAGTTTTTCAAGCTCGGCTCGAGGTACACTAGTGACCTAGGTACCCCCCGGCGGCCGGGGGGTAGGTAGGTCAGAGGCGTACCAGGGATCTCACTCGAAAAACTTTTTCAGCGAGATTTCAGGCTACAATCCAGGTACCTCAGGCTATAGCCGGGGGGTGGGTAGGCCCCAAATTTTGGGGGACCAGTCACGTGACCTTAATTGCTTAATATCTCGAAAACTAATTGGGTTACAGTTACGTAACTTGGATATTTGGGGTCAGAATCAAAAATACACCAAGATAAAATGTGATGTTATTTCTTTATTATGTTCTTTAACAGGTCACGTGGTACAAATGACGTAATAACTCATCACCTAATTAAGATACAATTGTGAAAATTAAATATTTGGAATCAGGACCAAAAATGCAACACGATAGACACCTCATTTGTCTAATTAACATGATTTTTAATTGTGGTTAGGCTTAGCAATTCTACCTACCCCCAGGCGATGGCCTGAGGTATCTGGACGAGTCACTCAAATCCGAGCTGAAAAGTTTTTCCAACTCGGCTCGAGGTACACTAGTGACCTAGGTACCCCCCGGCGGCCGGGGGGTAGGTAGGTCGGAGGCGTACCAGGGATCTCGATGGAAAAACTTTTTCGACTCGATTCTGGCTGCAATCCAAGTACCTCCAGGCGTTCGCCTGCGGGTGGGTGGGCCTAAATTTTTGGGGAGGATAGTCACATGACCTTAATTGTTTAATATCTCGAAAACTAATTGCGCTATGATGACGTAACTTGGATAGTTGGACTCAAAATCAAAAATGCAACTAGATAGATACCTCGTTACGTAATTATAATTAATATTAATGAGTCACGTGATCTTAATTGCGTAATATCTCATTACTAACGAGTGTACATTTATGAAATTTGGATATTTGGATTCAGGATCAAAAATGCAACACGATAAACACCTCATTTACCTAATTAACACAATTTTTAATTGTGGCTAGGCTTAGCACTTCTACCTACCCTCCGGCTATAGCCTGAGGTGCCTGGATTGCAGCTTGAAATCTCACTGAAAAAGTTTTTCCAGCTCGGCTCGAGGTACACTAGTGACCTAGGTACCCCCCGGCGGCCGGGGGGTAGGTAGGTCAGAGGCGTACCTGGGGTCTCGCTGAAATACTTTTTGCGCTCGGATTTCAGTGACTCGTTCAGGTACCTCAGGCTATAGCCGGGGGGTGGGTCTAATTTTGGCGATTGTCACGTGACCTTAATTGTTTAATATCTTGGGATCTAGGTGGGCTATGATTACGCAATTTAGATATTTGGGATCAGAATTAAAAAGGCAACAAGATAAAATGTGCTGTTATTTCTTTATTATGTTTTTAACAGGTCACGTGGTACAAATTACGCAATATCTCGAGATCTAATCAAGATATAATTATGAAAATTGTATATTTGGACTCAGGACCAAAAATGCAACACGATAGATACCACATTTACCTAATTAGCATGATTTTTAATTATGGTTAGGCTTAGCTATCCAACCTACCCCCCGGCTATAGCCTGAGGTGCCTGGATTGCAGCTTGAAATCGAGCTCAAAAAGTTTTTCCAGCTCGGCTCGAGGTACACTAGTGACCTAGGTACCCCCCGGCGGCCGGGGGGTAGGTAGGTCAGAGGCGTACCTGGGAGCTCAGTCGAAAAACTTTTTGAGCTCGATTTCAGGCTACAATCTAGGCACCTCGGGCTATAGCCGGCTGGTGGGTGGGCCTAAAATTTTTGGCGATAGTCACGTGACCTTAATTGTTTAATATCTTGGGATCTAGGTGGGCTATGATTACGCAATTTGGATATTTGGGTATAGGACCAAAAGTGCTATAATATAGACATCTCATTTGTGTATTTATTATGTTTTTTAACGGGTCACGTGGTACAAATTACACAATAACTCGTCACCTAATTAAGATAATTATGAAAATTAAATATTTGAACTCAGGACCAAAAATGCAACACGATAGATACCTCATTTGTCTAATTAACATGATTTTTAATTATGGTTAGGCTTACCAATTCCACCTACCCCCGGCTATAGCCTGAGGTATCTGGATTGTAGCCTGAAATCTCGCTGAAAAAGTTTTTCCAGCTCGGCTCGAGGTACACTAGTGACCTAGGTACCCCCCGGCGGCCGGGGGGTGGGTAGGTCAGAGGCGTACCTGGGATCTCAGTGGAAAAACGATTTTTTTTGGATGGCCTAGTCACGTGACCTTAATTGCTCGATATCTCTGGTTCTAATTAAGCTATGATGATGCAACTTGAATAATTAGACTTAGGAATAAAAGCGTGACAAAACGAGTGTCCAATTACGCAATTAACATAATTATTAATTGGTCACGTGACCTTAATTGCTTAATTACTGGAAAAATAATTACGTCACAGCCATACGAATTATATATTTGGAATCAGGATCAAAAATGCAACAAGATAGACACCTCATTTGTGTAATTATCAATATTTTTAATTTTGATTAGGCTTAGCCCACAGACCTACCTCCGGCTATAGCCTGAGGTATCTGGATTGTAGCCTGAGATCTCGCTGAAAAAGTTTTTCCAACTCGGCGCGAGGTACACTAGTGACCTAGGTACCCCCTGGCAGCCGGGGGGTGGGTAGGTCTCGAGTGTACTATGCATGTACTCCCCGGTGATCGCCAGGGGGTGGGCTGAGAGCTAAGCCTAATCCAGTGAAAAAGTAGGCGGAGAATGCGTGCATATATATTTATTCAAATAATTTATAACGAAATTAAATCGTCATCATCACTGGGGACCATGGATGCAATGTCGGCGGTGGGAATTGAAATTAAATCATCATCTGCTCTCATTGCCGCTGCTTCATTGGACGTGTTGTCGAGAAGTTTGTATGCATCGTGATCAAGCTGGGGCGGTTGCGGTTTGGCTGGTGGTTTGGAGGTCCGCGTGGCGTAAAAATTGCCGTATGGATTATACGCGGTAGTCCTGGGATCTGTGGTTGTTTTGAAAAAGTCAGCGTATTTAACGCTATATGCGTCGGTGGGTGCAACCAATCCCTGGGGTATGGCAACGTCTAAGAATGCGTTATATGCACTGTGTGTCCGCGCAGTCTTTGGCATGGCTTTAAACCTGTCTATAACAGATGCGCTGAGCATTTTGGGGCTCCTCGAGTCGTGTAAAATATTTGCAATTTGACGCTTGTCGCCCGTGCCTTTACCGTGTATTGCTCGGAAGGCGTACGAAACAATTTCATTTATAGCATCGTCGGACTTGAAACATTTAAAGGCATCACAATATCCGTCCGTAAACACGACCTTACTACTGGCATCGGCCTGTTCGTATCGATTCATTACTTTGTTGGCCGAAATTGATCCTTTCATTAATAGATCGCTCGGTTGGAACGTGGGTCTGTTGTGAGGTGGCATTGTAATGTCGACTTTGGCCATGGATGTTACACTGGGATCTATGTATAACGGACCAGACGAGCGTCCGCTGTTTATGGTGAAGTGCGTTTGTCCATTTGTAACCGGAGTTGTTGTATGGGGTTTTATGGCGCATAAGCAACTATGGCTATCATGCGCCAAACACAAGGTTAGATGATGCTATGTCAAGTGTACAGAGGTTAAATTATAATAGATTTAAAACACTGGCTTTCTTCAGAAACTTACAAACAAGTGAAAATTCGACGAGTGTTTGCTCGCCTAAAAGCAATGCGGGATGAAATGGAATGTGTTCATTGTAAAATACCGTAAAAACTTTTTGTCTAAGTTCTTCGAGATGCGAACAAGAAATTAAAATGTGATTTACTGTGAGCTCTTCACCACACATTTCACACACAGGTTTGTCTTTTTTTGTTAATAAGAAGTTATGGGTGATGTGTGTGTGACCTATGCGTAAACGACATAAAATTACTTCGATAAAACGCTCTTTATGGTGGCATGATTTCCATTCTTTTATAATGGGCTTTATGGTATGCAGCTTGTTGTGTCCTTCATTTTCCCAAGAAGCTTGCCACTTGTCTCTTAGTCTGCTATGCACTAACTTCATGTAATCCCTAGGAGGCAAATTCACATGTTTTATTTCCATGGTTCTGGTTTGTGCAGCACACCTGTCGGCTCTCTCATTGTCCTGAATGCCAACGTGACTGGGAACCCAGCACAATTTTATAACATGTTTTTGTGTTGTGACCTTTACTATATTATGTATGATGCTTCCAATCAGTGGCTCCGTGGCATTTTTAGAGTTTAATGCTGTAAGGACGCTCAGTGAATCTGTATAGATGATGCTGTTTTTGATGTTTTCATTTGTTATTTTCTGCACCGCAACACTAATAGCATAACACTCCGCGGTGAAAACTGTAGCACATGAGGGAAGTCGTACTGCATTTTCATTTTTTCCTTGTATTACTGCGCTTCCTACATGAGCATGAGTTTTTGACCCGTCAGTATAAAATGGAGTGTAATTTCTGTATTTTTCCTGTAGTGCTAGATATTCTTGTATTATCTGGTCGTGTGGTGTACAAGTTTTCCTGAATCGTGTTAGTGTGACGTCACACACTGTGGGAAGAGTGTACCACGGTGGTAGCGCTTCGCATCTTGGGGCAATATTTTTAATTTCATTTAATATGTTTAGTGCTTGGCATTTTTCTTCGAAGCGCAAGAGCAACGGCTTAATTGCGTGAGGCTTGTTGTTGAAGAGTATTCTGGATGGGCATTTCGTGACGATTGAGTAACAGAGATGTTTGGGGTGAGAAAGGATTTTGAGGATGTATGTACAAGTTAGTGCAGTTCTTCGATCTTCTAAGGAAGGTTCATTCGTTTCCACATACAGACTTGCTATTGGTGAAGTTCTGTAAGCACCAGAAGACAACCTTAAGCCAAGATTGTGGATAGGATCTAGTCGTTTTATGTAGGACGGTCTTGCTGAGCCATATACTATGCACCCATAGTCTAACTTAGAGCGAACCAGAGAACGATATATATGTAATAGGCATGCCCTATCAGATCCCCAGCGTTTTCTTGACAGTAGTTTTAGCACATTGAGGGCTTGGGAAGCTTTTTTCTTTAAGGTGTTTATATGTGGCAAGAAAGTGAGCTTTTTATCGAAAGTTATCCCTAGAAATTTATGCTCTTGTTTGACAGGTAATTGGGTTTGGTTTAGATATATTGTGGGGTTGGCCTGTAGGCCTCGTCTCAAAGAGAACAGAACCGCTACTGTTTTCTGAGGGGAAAATCTAAATCCGTTTCTATCTGCCCAGGTAGCCAGTTTATTTATTGTTATTTGTATCTGTCGCTCACAGGTGGGTATGCTGGATGACGTGCATGCTATTTGGAGGTCGTCTACGTAAACAGAGTACATTATGGATTTGGGGATTACTTTTCCTATTGAGTTCATTTTGATGATGAATAAGGTCGTGCTGAGGATGCACCCCTGGGGTACGCCAGTTTCTTGTGTAAAAGTGTTGGAGAAGGTTGCACCTAGGCGGACTCGGAACGTGCGGTTGGTTAGGAAGTCATTCAAACAGCTCAGCATCCTGCCGCGGATACCTAGGTCCGCTAGGTCACGGAGGATACCGAACCTCCACGTGGTATCGTAAGCCTTCTCCATGTCGAAGAAGACCCCGATACAGTGCTGGTTGTGGATGAACGCTTCCCGAACTGTGTTCTCAAAGCGAACGATGTGATCGGTTGTGGAACATGTCTTTTTAAAACCGCACTGGTGTATATCTAAAAGTTGCCGGGACTGAAGTATGAAGGTTAGTCTGATGTTTAGAATGCTTTCGAATGATTTTGCTATACAGCTAGTGAGTGTTATTGGCCTGTAACTGGTGGGAGTAGTTGGTGGCTTGCCAGGTTTTAGGAAGGGTACTATGATTGCCTCTTTCCATGCTTGGGGGATTTCTCCGCTCATCCATATTTTGTTGAAAAATTTTAGGAGAGCCTCTATGGCAGTCTCAGAGAGGTGAGCAAGCATGGCATAATGTATATTGTCTGGGCCTGGTGCTGTCATTTTACCGGATGTTAGTACTGTGTTTATTTCCTGCATTGTAATAACCTGATTGTAGTCTTCGTGTATGCATGTTCTAAAGGGAAGTTTTTGTTTTTCTACTATTGTTTTGTGCTTTTGAAATGTTTGTGTATAGTTGGATGAGCTTGAAACTGTGGAAAAATGCTCACCCAATATGTTGGCCTGTTCTTCTAATGTTGTTTGAGTACCGGGTGTTGTCAAAAGCGGAAGTGTGAAGGAAGTATGGTCACCAGTGAATTTACGAACTTTGTCCCACATTTTCTTTGATGGTATTGAGCTATTTATAGAGGACACATATTTCTGCCAGGAGGTTTTCTCAGCATTCCTGCGCACGTACCGCGATCTCGCCTTGGCCCTTTTAAAAATGAGTAAGTTCTCTGCAGTGGGGTACCGGCGCAAGGTGCCCCATGCTTTATTTTGCTGTTTTTTTGCAAATGTACATTCTTCTGTCCACCATACTTTGTGTTTCTTCTGTACGAGTCCTGTTGTTTGTGGTATAGCGAGTGTTGCAGCAGATATTATGCATGTAGTAAATCTTTCATTAATTTCATCTATGCTGAGGTCTTCAGAAAATTCTTTATCTAGAGTGGCACTTTCTGTAAAAAGTGACCAGTCGGCGAGGTGAAATTTCCAGCGCCGTGGTCTTGTGGGGATGAGTGGAGTGGAAGACGAGAGCCTGATGACAGTGGGTAGGTGATCACTTCCCAGAGGATCATTTAAAACATCCCATTTAAAATCGGTAAAAAGAGACGGTGATGTGAAAGCTAAATCAAGGAAGCTCATTTTTGCTGAGCTTGGGCAACAATATGTGGCCTTTCCTGTGTTTAAAAGACAGACATTATTTGAGAGTAGAAAATCTTCGATTATTTTGCCCCTAGAGTCGCAGCGCTCGCTTCCCCAAAAAGGGGAGTGAGCGTTAAAATCCCCAACTACCAGATATGGCTCTGGAAGTTCATCTATCAATTCTTCTAGATCATGGACTGTTAGTGTAAAATGTGGAGGAATGTATACGGAACAGATTGTTAGTGTTTTATAGCTGACGATGCTGACTGCAACCGCCTCAAGTTTTGTATTGAGCTTGATTTCTCGAGCAGGGACGCCGCTTTGGACGACAATTGCGACGCCTCCTGAGAGTCGATTTGCCTGCTCGCGATCGCGTCTAAAAGTTTGATAATGTTTAAGGATATGCACATGTTGCGGACCAAGATTGGTCTCCTGAAGACATAAAACTGTGGGTAGCATTGACCCTAAAATATGTGTTACGTCGCTGTAGTTCCGCATAATTCCTCTACAATTCCACTGAATTAAGAAAGCCATGTTAATTTTTGGGGTGAGAACGCTAAGGCGTTTACTTATGCTCAGGGCCCGTTATGAGGGGTCTGTCTTTTTTTCGCTCAAGAGAGCTGTTCCGCCGCTGCAAAGCGGGCGGACTGGGAGTTGTATCCATCACCTCGCCAGAGGTGCTGGAGGACCGCGCAGCCGCGGTTGTGTTAGTTTCAGGCCTCCCCTGACGGGGGGAAGTCCTGCGGGATGCCGACCCATGGACCGGCGCTCCCTGCTGTGAAAATGGCAGGGCAGCTTTCGCTGACCCTGCCTGGGGCGTGGATGGCCCTGCCATAGGCTCGGTGGAAGTGGCCTCGGCAGGTGCCGGAGTGCTGTGTGGTGCTACGCCCCTGCGCACCACATCAGCGAAGTTTGGTTTCGCTGTGAACGAGAATGTGTTGTTTAGTGCAAAACGCCTCCTGGCTTCTTTAAATGAAATGTTTTCTTTGGTCTTTATGGTGATAATTTCTTTCTCTTTTTTCCAGGACGGACACGCCCTGGAGTACGCAGCGTGGTCTCCTTCGCAATTTGCGCAGCGCAGTGCTGCGTCACATTCCTCTGAATTGTGGTCCTTAGAAGCGCATTTCGCACAGGCTTTGCGGCCGCGGCAACTCTGAGAGCCGTGCCCGAATCTTTGACAGTTGAAGCATCTGCGTGGGTTAGGAATGTAGTGCCTGACATTAACTTTAAGGTATCCGACTTCGATGGTTTCAGGTAATGTGCTTGTGCTGAATGTGAGTACCAGGTGTTTAGTATCTATTTCTTTGTTGTCTTTGCGGATTTTAATTCGATAGACATCTGTGACATTTTGGTCGCTGAGACCTTCTAGCATTTCTTTTTCTGTTAGATGAATGAAGTCGTTTTCTGAAATGACACCACGGACGGTATTGAGGGATCTGTGGGCTGTTATGGAGACTGGGATGTCTCCAATAGAGAGAATGTCTGGGATCTTGGAGTTTTGGGTATGGTCACGGATTTCTAGTAATAAGTCGCCACTGGCCATTTTCGATAGCTTATATCCGGGGCCCAGTGCATCTGTTAGGCACTTTGACACAAGAAAGGGTGATAGTATTCTTGCCTGTTTTCCTTCTACTGTACTATGTATGACATGGAACTTTGGGAAGGTTGTTTTCTTTTTCGGGAAAAAGTCTGTTGCTTCGTTCCGCCCTCTTTTCAGAGAGCGATCAGGTTTTGAAAGGGGGGGAGCCATAAGGAAAATTTAGTTATTCGGTCATGGTGCCAGCCACCCACCACGGAGTCCAACAAGGGGACGGGACAGGAACTTGAAAGCAAGTCCTGCCCACGCCAGCTGTACACCTCAACTATAACCAAATATGACTCAACTCAGGGTAGTTGGTCACACAAGGTTAACCCTCGCCGCCAGGAAAACAGGAAAAACCAAGGAGTGAGTAGGATATAGGAGAGTTGTGAGACAGAGATAGGAAAGTGAAAGATGGAGAGGAGGATAGGAAAAGGCGACTGCCGATTCCCCCCGGTCGGGTCAGGCCGGAGGTGCCGTCTGCAGGAAGCTGGGGCCAAAGTGGTGTGTTGCCTTTGCCAAGGGGCCTTAAGGGTCCAAACGCTCGGCATCGGCTCAACCACCAGGATCCCCTTTTCCCCGGACACAGCGATGCCACGCACGGCGAGGCGCGGGTGCTCGGGTCCGTGGTGATGCACAGTTCACCATCATCCCCTTGCGGGGATGTCCCTGCGGATGCTCGGGAACCCGCGGTGTCGCCACTCACCGTCGCGACGCCTGCAAGCTGCAGGCGCCCCCCTGCGGGTGTAACCGGAGTTAGCAGGGGCGCTATAATCACGGTATTATTTCGCCCGGGGGTGCAAACCGGTGTGGGTGGGTCTGTGGTTGTGCTTAGAAGCGATGTCAAAAATTGTGTCGACGATAAACTGTTATGTGGATTGAATTGGGGTTCTGTGGTAATTTGTAATGGTGCGTTAACAAATGTAACGGTGGATATATGAACGAATGGGCAAGGAGTCATGCGTAATATGTAATACGTGTTAATTTCGCATCCTCTGAATAATTTGCGAGTTCGAAGCGAGGCCTCGACTGGAGATATGACGTTTTTGGGCGGTTGAATGAAATCTCCAATGGTCGATAATGGTGATGACGGATGTTTGCGTTTGCGATGAGGCATCAGGCTCAAATTGACAGTTTCCTGAGAATGAGTGCTATTTACATTTCGCGTGGAAATTGTATTTAGATGACAAGGTTTTTGCACGGCTCTATTATTGCGAGCGTTTGTACGCTGAACAATTAATACGGGATCGGGAACGTCGTGCGCAAATGCGTTCCACATACCATCGCCCTTGCCTGCGGCCCTATATGCATTAGCGGTACTCATGTTAAAGTCCATCACAGCTTCGCTCACGTACATATCGAATGCCATTTGGAGAACGCTTGGTATGCATATTTGAAGAAATGAGGGATGTGAAAACGATTGATTGCATTTACGAGTCATGTTTGGCGTTGACGCAACGTCAGTTTTTTATATAATAGTAAGTTAAGCCTCAGTATCATCATATTGGTGTGCGGCAAATTCGATGAGATTTCCCATTTGCGGCGTCTGCTCAGTGGGGAGATCGGCGGGCTTGGGCGGTGGCGGCATCGCTCCTGACATAAGGACTGAAACATTCAGGGGTCGACGCCCTTGTACCGGATGTTCTCTTCTGGCTTTCTTTTCTGCTATTTCCGCCTGAATCCTACGTTCCTGTTCGTTATAGTTATAGTTATATTGATTTTAATGGCGCAAAAGCAACTGAGGCTATGATGCGCCAAACACACGGTTAGAGCTTTTGTTAAAGGTTACGCTTTTTATATCTAAAGTTTGTATAAAACATTGGCTTCTCTGAGAAATTTAAAAATGCTGGAAAAATCAACCAGTGCTTGATCTCCTAAAAGTAACATGGGGTGTAGTGGGATGTATTCATTGTACAATGTTGTGAAATATTTTTTCCTCAGTTGTTCCAGTTCTTTGCATACAATTAAAATGTGGTTTACCGTGAGTTCATCGCCACACATTTCGCAGAGAGGCTTGCCTTTTTTTGTCAGTAAGAAGTTGTGAGTAAGGTGTGTGTGTCCAATGCGTAGTCGACACAAAATAACTTCTATGAAACGCTCCTGATGTGTACATGATCTCCATTCTCCCAAAACAGGCTTTATAGAATGTAGTTTGTTGTTTGTGTGTTCGTCCCATGCAATCTGCCACTTATTCCTGAGTTTACTGTGCAGTAATTTAGAAAAATCCCGCTGTGGTATGTCAACTTGTTTTATATGGCCAATTCTAGCTTGTGCTGCGCAAGCATCTGCTCTCTCATTAGCTAAAATTCCAACATGGCTAGGGACCCAGCAGAATATGATGTTATGTTTTTGCTTTGTAATTTTAACTATGTTATGTATGATTTTTCCTATTATGGGTTCAGCAGCGTTTGTAGAATGCAGCGCTTTTAGCATACTCAGTGAATCGGTGTAAATGATGCTATTTTTTATGTTTTGTTTTACTATTTGTTCTACAGCTATAAAGATGGCATAACATTCCGCAGTAAATACCGATGCATACTGTGGCAATCGTATCATTTTTTCTTTTGTTCCTTGAATTACTGCACTTCCGACATGACTTTCTGTTTTTGACCCATCAGTGTAGAATTCAGTGAAGGTGTCATATTTTTCTTGCAGTTCAAAGAATTCTTGTATGAGCTGATGTGGCATTTCCTTTTTATGTAAGTGTGTCAGTGTGAAGTCGCTCACTGAAGGCAGGTTGTACCATGGTGGTAAGTTTTCATATTTTTGTGCAATATTCGGCAGGGCATCCAGTACTCCTAACTCTTCACATTTATCTTCAAAGCGCATTATTAGCGGCCGGATGGATTGTGGTTTATTGTTAAATAATCTTTTGGATGGGCACTTGGTAACAATGGGATAGCAGAGATGTTTAGGGAGAGAACGGGTTTTTAGGATGTACGTGCATGTTAGTGCGACTCTTCTATCCTCTAGTGTGGGCTCATTAGCTTCAACGTAAAGACTCTTTACCGGGGATGTTCTATAAGCTCCAGTTGATAGGCGCAAACCAAGATTATGAACAGGGTCCAGTCGTTTCAAGTAGGATGCTCTTGCCGAACCATATACCACACACCCGTAGTCTAGCTTGGAGCGCACCAAAGAGCGATATATTTGCAATAGGCATGCTCTATCGGACCCCCACCGTTTTCGCGAGAGTACCTTTAATATATTGAGGGCTTGGGATGCTTTCTTTTTCAGGTTGTTAATGTGTGACAGAAATGTAAGTTTCTTGTCAAAAGTGACGCCTAAAAATTTATGTTCCTGTTTGACTGGCAGTGTGGTTTGATTCAAGCACAGATTGGGATCGACCTGTAGGCCTCGTCGTAATGAGAATAAAACAGCTATTGTTTTCTCAGGGGAGAACTTGAATCCATTTTTCTCTGCCCAAGCAGCCAGTTTATTTAGTGTGATTTGTATTTGTCTCTCGCAGGACAGTATGTTGGATGAAGTGTATGCTATCTGTATGTCATCTACATAAACTGAATACATTACGGACTTAGGTATTACTTTGGCCAAAGAATTCATTTTTACTATAAAGAGTGTCGTACTTAAAATGCATCCCTGGGGTACGCCGTTCTCTTGGGTGAATGTCGTTGATAGAGTTGCTCCCAGACGGACTCTGAATGTGCGGTTAGTCAGGAAATCGTTCAAGCAGTTCAGCATCCTGCCGCGGATCCCTAGGTCTGCTAGGTCATGGAGGATGCCGAACTTCCACGCGGTATCATATGCCTTCTCCAAATCGAAGAAGACACCGATACAGTGCTGTTTGTGGATGAACGCCTCTCGGATGGTGTTTTCTAGGCGGACAAGGTGATCAGTGGTCGAGCATGCTTTCTTAAATCCACATTGATGTAAATCTAAGAGTCGGCGAGATGCAAGTGTGAAGGTCAGTCTAGTGTTTATTATGCTTTCGAAAGATTTAGCGATGCAGCTGGTGAGGGCTATCGGTCTGTAATTGTTAGGACTTGTTGGTTGTTTTCCGGGTTTCAGAAAAGGTACTATTATTGCTTTCTTCCACTCCTCAGGTATATTTCCAGTTGTCCATATTTTGTTAAAGAAGTTCAACAATGCCTGCACGGCAGCCTCAGAGAGATGGGCAAGCATAGCGTAATGCACATTATCTGGGCCTGTTGCTGTCTTTTTACCACAAGATAATGCCCTAATCAATTCCTGGAGTGTGATGGGTTGATTGTAGTCCTCGTTCATACCTGCTGCAAATGGAAGTTTTTGTTTTTCTGCTATTGCTTTGTACTTCTGGAACGTGTTTGTGTAATTGGACGAACTGGAAACTTCAGAAAAATGCTCACCTAGTATGTTGGCCTGTTCTTCTAATGATGTTTGTGTCCCGGGTGAAGTTAACAGGGGAAGTGTGAAAGGGGTATGGTCACTACTGAATCTATTAACTTTTTCCCACATTTTTTTTGAGGTTACTGAGCTGTTTATAGAGGACACATATTTCTGCCACGAGGATTTCTCGGCAGTTCTCCGAACGAATCGCGCTCTGGCCTTGGCCCTCTTAAAGGCAATCAAGTTCTCCGCTGTGGGATACCGACGCAGAGAGCCCCAAGCTTTATTTTGTTGTTTTTTTGCCAATGTGCATTCTTGTGTCCACCATACTTTATGTTTTTTGTGTACGAGTCCTGTTGTTTGTGGTATGGCTAGTGTAGCGGCCGATATTATGCATGTAGTAAATTTTCCATTAATTTCGTCTATGCTGAGATCTTCAGAAAATTCTTTATCTAGTGTGGCACTTGCTGTAAAAAGTGACCAGTCGGCGAGGTGAAGTTTCCAGCGCCGTGGTCTTGTGGGGATGACTGCAGTAGACGATGAGAGGCTGATGATAATAGGTAGGTGATCACTTCCCAGGGGGTCATTTAAAACATCCCATTTAAAATCTGTAAAAAGCGATGGTGATGCGAAAGCTAAATCGAGAAAGCTCATTTTTGCCGAGCTTGGGCAACAATAAGTTGCTTTTCCTGTATTTAAAAGACAGATGTTATTTGAGAGGATAAAATCTTCGATTGTTTGCCCCCTAGAGTCGCAGCGCTCGCTTCCCCAAAAAGGGGAGTGAGCGTTAAAATCCCCAACTACCAGATATGGCTCTGGAAGTTCATCTATCAATTCTTCTAGATCATGGACTGTTAGTGTAAAATGTGGAGGAATGTATACGGAACAGATTGTTAGTGTTTTATAGCTGACGATGCTGACTGCAACCGCCTCAAGTTTTGTATTGAGCTTGATTTCTCGAGCAGGGACGCCGCTTTGGACGACAATTGCGACGCCTCCTGAGAGTCGATTTGCCTGCTCGCGATCGCGTCTAAAAGTTTGATAATGTTTCAGGATATGTACATGTTGTGGACCAAGATTGGTCTCCTGAAGACATAAAACTATGGGTAACATTGACCCTAAAATATGTGTTATGTCACTATAATTCCGCATAAGTCCTCTGCAATTCCATTGAATTAAAAAAGCCATGCTTGTGTTTTTGAGTGAAAATAAAAGGAGATTTACTTATGAGGTGGGCCCGTTATGAGGGGCCTGTCTTTTTTCCGCTCAAGAGAGCTGTTCCGCCTCTGTAGTGGAGGCGGAGTGGGTGCTGTATCCATCACCTCAACCGAGGTGCTGGAGAACCGCGGAGGGCCCGCGGTTGTGTTAGTTTCAGGCCTCTCCCGACGGGGGGAGGTCCTGCGGGATGCCGACCCATGGACCGGCGCTCCCTGCTTTGAGGGTGGCAGAGCAGCCTTCGCTGTCCCTGCCTGGGGCGTGGATGGCCCTGCCACTGGCTCTGTGAAAGCAGCCTCGGCAGGTGCCTTAGAGCTGTGTGGTGCTACGCCCCCGCGCACCACATCAGCGAAGTTGGGTTTTGCTGTGAAAGAGAAGGTGTTCGTAAGCGCAAAACGCCTCCTTGCTTCTTTGAATGAAATGTTTTCTTTTGTCTTTATGGTAATTATTTCCTTTTCTTTTTTCCAGGACGGACATGCCCTGGAGTACGCTGCATGGTCTCCTTCGCAGTTTGCGCAGCGCAGTGCTGCGTCACATTCTTCAGAATGCTGGTCTTTCGAAGCGCATTTCGCGCAGGTTTTGCGGCCGCGGCAACTTTGTGAGCCGTGGCCAAACTTTTGACAGTTGAAACATCGGCGGGGATTGGGTATATAATGTCTGACGTTGACTTTCAAGTATCCAACTTCGATCGTTTCGGGCAAGGTACTGGTATTAAATGTGAGGACCATGTGTTTGGTATCTATTTCTTTGTTATCCTTGCGGATCTTGATTCGGTGAACCTCGATGACATTCTGGTCGGTAAGCCCTTCAAGCATTTCAGCTTCTGTGATATGGATAAAGTCTGATTCCGAGATTACACCTCGGACTGTGTTTAGAGATCGGTGGGGGGTTACAGAGACAGAGATGTCCCCTATAGACGCAATGTTGGAGAGTTTTGAACACTGGATGCTGTCGCGCAGCTCAAGAAGTAAGTCACCGCTGGACATTTTTGAGACCTTGTAGCCAGGGCCCAAGGTATCGGTTAAGCATTTTGACACAAGGAATGGGGATATTATTCTTGCCTGTATTCTGTCACTTTCACTGTGGATTACGTGGAACTTTGAAAATGTTTGTCTCTTTTTTGAGAAAAAATCAGCTGCTTCGTTCCGCCCTCTCTTTAGAGAGCGATCGGGTTTTGAAAGGGGGGGAGCCATAAAAAATGAAGTTTTTCAGTCATGGTGCCAGCCACCCACCATGGAGTCCAACAAGGGGACGGGACAGGAACTTGAAAGCAAGTCCTGCCCACGCCAGCTGTACACCTTAACTATAACCAAATATGACTCAACTCAGGGTAGTTGGTCACACAAGGTTAACCCTCGCCGCCAGGAAAACAGGAAAAACCAAGAAGTGAGTAGGATATAGAAGAGTTGTGAGACAGAGATAGGAAAGTGAAAGATGGAGAGGAGGATAGGAAAAGGCGACTGCCGATTCCCCCCGGTCGGGTCAGGCCGGAGGTGCCGTCTGCAGGAAGCTGGGGCCAAAGTGGTGTGTTGCCTCCTCCAAGGGGCCTTAAGGGTCCAAACGCTCGGCATCGGCTCAACCACCAGGATCCCCTTTTCCCCGGACACGGCGAAGCCACGCACGGCGAGGCGCGGGTGCTCGGGTCCGTGGTGATGCACAGTTCACCATCATCCCCTTGCGGGGATGTCCCTGCGGATGCTCGGGAACCCGCGGTGTCGCCACTCACCGTCGCGACGCCTGCAAGCTGCAGGCGCCCCCCTGCGGGGTCTAAGTCGTAAGGAATGGTGTAATGCACTTACAAGTAAAGAAGTGGCGGCGATAGAATGGAATGAATACAATAAGTGTAAACGTCTAAGAAATGCCGACGCGCTGAATACTGCGGAAACGTTGCGGAAATTACGTTTAAAGTATGAAGATAGTGTGAATGCCGCGAGTTCTATTGATATTGATACTTTAGCCAATCCGCACAAATGCACATGTATAAATCATTTATCGTCGCCGGCCAAACAGGCAATATTAGATTGTAATACATTCAATATATCGATTGAATTATATAGGAGGCAATTCGAGCAGAGTGTTAAAGACATAATGGTTGAGTTGGATTGCCAGAAAGAAATGAACAAATGTAGATGGAAGTCATATAAGTGTACACATGAGATGGACGCACTTAGGGCGAATATAGATGTTATGAATACTAGGTGCATAAAGCGCACTGATAATCTAATTGAATTGTTAAATGATTGCAGTGACTCGTGTCGCGACGAGTTTGAGAAATATAAAAATATATGCAATCGCACAGTGGAGGCTGTAAATAAAGATAGAGACGAATTAAATGTCAAAATACAAGAATGTATGCATACATTGAAAAAGGCATATGATGATTATGCCATACAATCGTTGAAATTGGGAATTTGTCAAGACAACGAACGTCTCCGTGACAGTGAATTTGGAAAGGTGTTGAATTGCGACTCTTTACCAATCGAACAGGTTATTAATATAACTGCTTGGTTAAGTACTAATCAAGAGCGTAAGCGTATATATATCAAAGGTGTCAAAGACATTATTGAAGAACATAAAAAGACCACACGGAATGCGGGATATGAGTGTTTGTATAAACACAACCGCACAACAAATAATACAATATCACAATCACACGACCCGCACCCACTTAGCCCGTTTATAGAAAAAATGTCGGATGCAATTGGGGTTGATGCGTCCATTGGAGGACACCTTGCTAGTGGAACGGTGGGTGCGATTGCAGGGGCACTTGCTTTAAGTATGGGAAGCAAGGGCGTGGGATTTATTAAGAATAAAGTCGGAGTATTTGTAAGGAAGCGTAAACGCGAACGGAATGAAGGAGATACTGATAGTGGCGCAGAAGGCGATGCCGATGATTCAATGGATGAAAATTCAAACAGGAGACCGCCATCTCTACCGCCTATACAAGGTAAAGAAGACGCTCCTCAATTGCTTAATATGCCCGCAGGTACACTGCGCGCTCCGTTTAGGTACATGGGGGTGAGTAGTGGCAGTGATGCCGGTGGCAATGTTACAGAGGATGATGATTCTGATGTTACAAATGATGATAGTGATTTTGATTACAACGGAGAATATGGGGATGCAGATGATTCTAAACGTTACAGCGTTAGTAGTGTAAAGCGCAAAAAATTTATCCGCAATGGTGGATTCAAAGCCTTCAAGAAATTGAAGCGAGCGAAATCTATGAGAAGCGAGAAAAAGCGGATTTCGTATCCAATTCCAGATGAGCACATTGAATATCCAGACGAGGAACAAGATGAATATGTGGTGGCATCGACATTGGACTTGGACGACGCGAATGCAGACGCCGGAAGTGTACACACTCAACAGGATGAGGATGATGAGAATGATTCAAATATGTTTTCGTTGGTATCTAGGATAATGTAAAACCACAGTGTTGAGAATGTGATTGAATAAATATATATATGCAGAGAAATGTCTCCCGTTATTGCGTACTGTCTAGTGCTGCTCGCAGCCGACAGTTATGCCGATATTATTCACGACGTAACACTCAAGGGCATATTGTACAAATCGGATGATTTGAATAAACATGACAATCGCATGTATAGCCAGTATATGTCGGGTTTGTTGGTGAAAACAAAGTTTAGGACGCATGTCATATTGACGAGTCCGGATGAAATATTTGGCGATTTTAGAATGGCGGTGGATGCGTATCTGAGTCGTGTGACGCAATTGAAAATGGTAGAAAGCACGTGTACTCGATTAAAAGGCGTCGATATATACATGTCATGTTCGTGGGTGCACAAGGCCATAGCCAGAGCCGAACAATATATAAGGCTCATGTTAGTGTACAATCCCAAGAAATTTGGGGCGTATATACAAGATAGTAAGGATGATTTCCTACATGGGAATATACCTAATGTATTATGGAACAAAAACATTTTCAAGACTTGGGACGAATCGAAGGCGGCACTGCGACAAATAATTGATATTCACGTGGCAAAGGCCGCAGAATGTGGCGCAAACAAAAAATTATGCGAAATAATACCGGAACGCGCTATGATGATATATGCTGCACTTCAGACAATAATGGCGGACCCAATTGGTGCGGCGACGGATTCGCATTATACGTTACCGGATGCCGCTGTGATGTTTCCAGATTATGACATAGCCGAGTATAACTATGCAATGGAATATGTAACACCGTGCCCCCTGATGGTACATCGTGGTGGTATTACATTAAGTGACGATGAAGCGGGCGATTGTATGACGTGGATTGACATGTTACATTCCCTAAAGGTGTCCAATTGCGGCGACGGCATTGATGCTGCCATTGACGTGTGGTACAGGCAATCTAATAAACGTTCGGAAATGGTAGCGGCATTGGAATTGGAAACGAGCGATCTGAATGCTGAATATAATCAATTGATACTTGCATACAAACGAAATATCACGCATATATTGGGACTTATGAATGACACCGATGAGGCGGTGGCTGATTTGAAGCAAAAGGCTGCACAGTCTGTCGGAGAATACGAACAGATGTTGCTAGAATTTAGAAAGGAAATGTTTACCGATGCAGACGAATACATCACTGAAGCGACGGCCATAAACGAACGGCGTAAGATATGGTTTAGAGATTTTAATGACACCGCATACAAGCTTACGCGTCAAATAATCGACGATGATATAGCTATGATGCGAGATCATTTTCAAACGCACACCAAGCCTGCTCTCGAACGCAATATGATGAAGGAGGTGACCGATAAATTGCAAAATTCCGGCGTGTCCACCATACGCGATTTACAACACGCTTGGAACGAATGCGTAAAGGCTAGAGACGATGCCACGAAATTTAGGGACGTTATAATGGCCGCTGCTGGCATTAGCAATTTTGCTCAATACATTGCAACAACGCAAGGTTCTAACGATGTTACGTACATCACTAACAAATTATATAAATGTCAACAAACTGAAAACACGTATGCAGATTATGATGCAATAGCGAGATTGGCCATGGCATATTCTGTTGGCAATAAATCATTATACGATGCGTGTTCATTTTCACTGTCCGAGTATCAAAATCAATACGATCTGTGTAAGGACGATAGGCGCAAGTGGCTGCGAGAGCATGGAAATTGTAAAGTTGACATGATGGAGTGTAAAGGCGAAATGGCTCATGTTATTGAAGCGTTAAAAGTTTGTAACAAACAAATGGTCGCTTTTAGTACGCGATTTAAGACGGCCGAAGATCGAATAGCAATGCACGAAGTGTCCGTGTCTACGATGCGTTTAATTAACGAACAATTGCGCAGTCAACTTATAGACCACGAGACTGTTAACGCTGGATTGAAAAAGGAATTGAATGTATATAAACAGTACGTTGCGAGTTTAAATAAATGCCAAAATGAACTTACGACGCAATTGGAAATTAATGCCCAATTAAAAGCAGAAACGGATACGTTAAAACAGCACAACTGTGAGGTTGAATGTAACGTTAAAATTGGGGTGGCAGTCAAAGATGCGGTGGATACATATATGTTGCAACACATGCGGAATATACGCAGAAGATCGGCAGACGAGCGTTTTGGGTGGGAATCCGCGTGTCTCGAATGGGTGAAAAAGAACGTCAGTATATCGGAAGCACAGTGTGCACCTTGTATGACCACGTTAAAGGATGTGATCCAATATATGACAATGGTGCGTGCAGACCGACTTTCTTGCCACAATAGACATACCGGCTGGTGCATTCAGCAACTGGCATCGCACTCGCCTGCACTGGTCGTAGATATGGTCATCGATGGGTCTATTTATGATAAAGTAAATGTCGTGGGCACTAAGAAGCGAGTAACGAATATGTGCGATCGTATAAAATCCATTAACGAAAGTGCGCACATTATGAGGCTGATTGGGAACGTATTGTATGGCAGAGATTCCACGCAAGAAGAAGTCATGACTGGCATTTCACAGTGCAGGCAGCAATTGGCAGTATCGGCCTGGCGTGCATTAAATCAAGACGCGACCGATAACACTACCAAACCACAACTACCACCCATTGACATGCAGGGAAAATATACGGGACTTTGGACAGATAGACACGTGATAGACGGCGTAGTGTATACAGTACCTACCGACTTAATACCCAAGTGGGATGAAATGGTACAGAAGCTGGCTGGTTTCAATTCTATTCCTTCGTACGAAATGCCCACATTAAATACACTGATGACAGTTTCTGAAGTGGAATCGTTTCATAATATGACGCAAATGCAGAATAAAATACAAGAATTGGAGCAGCAAGTCAAACGTGGTGACATATTGAGAGATAAGATGTTTGTGACAATTGAACGCATGAGGCGAAAATTGATCGAATATAGCGAATTCTACAGGGGCATACAGGGTGCATTAAATAATACAGAAATATCTACTCCGGAAGGCAACTATTCGACCGCCCTGGATTCGTTTTTGGAGTCGCATGGTATTGTGGAAGATGTGCGCCCGGATGGCACGCGAGTATATAAATTGGTCGATTCTAGCGACATCGTGCACGACATACAAGATGAATTGGAAGGGGAAGCGGGAGACGCGAAAACGTCGGACATATTTACGACTCTGTTGAAAACTAATTCGTGGTCGGACCTCCAGTCAATGTGGTCTGTTATGGACGGCGTGCGCACCACACTGGCTATTAGTACTATCGTGGGTGTGATTGCATTCTTTATGTACATACAGCGTCAAGTGAGCAACCACAAGAAAATGCGTCAAAAGAAGACAAAATAAAAACATTGTATACACAATATAAGTGTCAGTCTGTGTTTATTGGAGTCACATACAACCAATCACTGGGAAGTGGCTGCCGCATCTGTTTTTCCATGCTGCGGCGCAGGTTACCGAGTTGTCCGTCTTCGTGTGGCATGTAGTCGTTTTTAATGACGCCTCGTTTGTACACTGTCATGACATCAGACGAATCGCTCACCACATTAGCGTCGGCAAACGAGTTTGTTTTGACATCCTGTGGTTCCGCTTCATCATCGTCCGTTTTTAAAATGGCACCATCGATCTGTTCGTTTAATTTACGTTTACCATTTTCCATTACTTGATCGGTTAGAGTCTTTAGAGATACCGACGTATTTGCGCGTGGCATGCGTATGTGTTCGTATTGCGATATTATTTTCACTTGGCTCAAATGAAGTGGGCGAAGCTTGCCGTCCTCTGTTAATGCGGTGTGGCTCAGTAGTAATACGACTTCTCGCAATAGATGGTCGAACGCCGTTTCTCCTGTAATTATAGGCGCCAATTTAATTCTATGTCTCAATTGATCGACATTTGTGAATAACGGACTACGTTGGGTGATTGCCACCGTGTCTAACAATGTAGTAGTGCCGCGTTTCATATGCCATTTATCCACTTCGGCGATAGTGCACGTGTCGGCACTAAACATGGATCTATATCCGCATAAATATTTGTTCAACAGCGATCCCAGAAATGGAATCGAATATTTGTGTACCATATTATGCGTACCAATGTAATCGCTATTGGAATCGTACGCTACTATCAGCAATTTGTTGAGCACCAATTTAAATACGGACGTTAATGCTGTAGCAAAATGCAATCGCAAGGCATGCAGTAGTCTGTAGCCATTATTCATGTCGTATGATTCCTCAATGGCGTCCATTTCACGCCCTAAAGCATTTACTTTTTCAAATACTGCGGTATATTCGTCTCCGTTTGTTTTGCTGAGTTGATCCTGATATTCCTTCAATTGTGTCAGTAGCTTGTTATATTCTCCTTTTGAAAAATTGTCTAATTTTTTCAACTGTTGTTGGTTATTAAACGTGGCACCTAAAACGTCATTTCTGGTCACCCTAACTCCGAAAAGCTTGTCACAAAACGTCGGCAAGTCTAGTTCGTATAAATATCGCTCGACGCAATGAGCCAGCAACCATGCATCTCGTTCTCTCGCGGACGAGTTTATGGCTCTTTCCACACTCTCGCACACCCCGGAATCTATGCACAACAAATACTCCATCATATAGGTGACCGATGCCAACGTCGAGCATTGCATTGATAATGTAAATCTATAATCATCAGATCCAGATAGCAATTTACCGGCAGCGGTATCACCTTTCCAATGAATGTACAAATTGGGTTCTTGAATGCCCATCACTGCCTGAGTTTTAGGGTTTCGCATAATATGCACACTTTGGATCATATCGTCCACGCGCGTCTGATTTCCAGCAGGAACGGCCACCGAACATTTGCTGCATTCGAGTAACGCCTGAAAAATGCCAATTGGGATCGCGTCTACATCATACACACTCCGTATGTATTTGTCCGAAATTAACGCAACATATGCGATAGTCGTGGGAAATAGCGAATATACGCGCCATTTCAAATGTTTGACAGTGGCTATGCGATGCTTTCCATCGGACGTGGTTTGCGTTTTAAACATGTGTTTACATACTGGCACCACAACGTCCTTGTGCAACATTGGTTGCATACAACTATAGTCAACGACGTCTATAAAGTCCATAAATGTCGGAAATAGGTGCGAAAAATATTTGTTATAAGCATTGGCTAGGTGAAATGCAAGTGCCACTGGAGTGTATCCGAAAGCTTTGCCACATAGCACCGTGTCTGGTTGCAGCGCTTGCTGGGCGGCACATTCAGTCATTGTAACGCGTCTTAAATTTCATGTGAGGAGAGTTATCATGCATATATACATTCACAAACAGCCTCACGAGTTATCATGATGGTTTATTGGATTTTGGTAAAATTGAATTTTTGCATTATATCCAATACGTCGTGTATGTCTTTGTTGAACGAATTATATAGCCAAATGCGCAAAAGTATCAAAAGTCGTTCAAAATATTCAGATTCTTCATCGCGACACGCCATCACGTACGCATAATACGCCGCAATGTTTTCCGGGTGGCGGACAAATGACGGAGAATTTATCATTGCGGCGGTTATGTCCATATTAACGTCCATGTTGCATAAATTAAGAATGTCGCTGCGATACTCTCCCAAGCGAAACAAATCTCGCTTTAAGTGGTACTTGTCGAATCGTTTGCGAATAAAACTGGGATTTTCTATCTGTTTAAAGCGATTGGCCAAAACTCCATAAAACAGTAGGAATGTGACAGTCCAATCGGCATCTATGCCATTGCGGCCCATTTCGTCTATCAAATAGTCGGCCTTGAATAAATCGTTATTATGGTAAGTATACCCACCGCTGGAGTAAAGGTATTGTACAGTTTCGTCGGTTAATGCACACCGATCGCCCGCCGTTGCTGTAATAATTTGGCGGCCGTTGTGCTCTAGTGTAATGGAATGGATTGGCTTAGACATGTCTGCATTTTGAGGCGTATCTATCTCGGCAAAATCGGTTATGCGCACCAAGACCTGTAACATGTCAATTGGATCCACATCCTCCGGACCTTCGGCGTGTTCCAGGCTAGGGTTAGTCTTCACCCACTCTGGCTTTACTATACTAATCACGGTGTTTATGGCATCTGTGTAAAGTGGTTGTATGTAATATCTATATCTGTACCAACTCGCAACTTCGGTATTATCGTCGGCCATTTCTTTCACATAAACGCCATATATATATGCATTTAACAATTCCTCCAATACTCCGGAAGATAAAACTGGCACGTACATGCGCATTCGGGTCAAACACGCTTCATCCGTGTCTTGTAAGGTTGGGTCGTAGAACTGAGTCGCGTCATATAATAATTGGCTGCGAACGCCAAATGTGTGATTGCGCTGTCCCTTGGGGTCTACGCGTGTTAGTGGGTTGAATTTAATTTTTTCGTGTATTGTATATAACACGCTAAGCGGTGATTTGGAGGGCTCCCATTTGTACCCCGAATTAGCATGCGGGGAATCTGGGTGTGGCAGAATCATTGTTATCCAGTATGGCGCAGCTGTAGTTAGTTGAGAATAATAATGAACGAACGATTGTAAATTTTTGCCGCAAACGCATACGGAAAATGCAACACCGACCGCCTGTAATAATTTGGTCCAATCTATATTGTGAATGGTTTCGGGTGTAAATAGAGCCATCGTATTTGGATTTAATTTGAAATGCTGAGGTTGCTTCAAAACACTCGACACATGTACGATGCGCAACAATCTCAACCATTCCCAAATTACCGGACCAAACGAAGCTGCCATGTGTGTGTTTGCTTTGAACAATGCGTCATCCGCAACGAGTTGTTTTGCCACGTATTTCACATTCGCGCATCGCGGGGGTCCGTAGGCGGAATCTAAAGCATTTGCATTTGGGACAAATCTCGATCTGCAAGAATGGGCGTCTGGAGCATCTATAATGCCCAATTTGGCGTTCTCGGTATAGTCGCCAATAGAAATGACACTTTTCATCAATTCAACGGCCTTAGTTGCATATTTGGTATTACCATAGGCTTCCTCTATTACCGATTTAAATGCATTTTCGGCATATTCTCTGGCATCATCTAGCGACGCTTTCGTGATTTTGGTGTCCTGCATGCCAGGCGTCACGATATGTCCAACAAAATATTCACGTTCGTCACCTTCGCCATTCCTTTTTACATTATCGACATATCGCCTGCTGTATAGAATATTTCGAAAATTTTGTTCTACCCAATAGCATAAGAGTTCGATCGAGCAATCCAGTAAATCTTGCGGTATTTCTGTCTGAGGTTTACGTGGCACTGGAACGGGGCTTTCTCCCGCGTGCTCTGTATCTTCCATATTTTGATCTGTAATCGGCCTTTTTCGTTGTCGACCTCTTTTCTTCTTCATTCACCTATGACGTAATCGACGCCCGAGTCTATTGCATATACAACAATATATGAATATTAAAGCATACTATCGCCGAGGTTGATTATTTGGTCATCTTGATACTATCGAATATACATAATAAAAACATGACGCGCATTATACCGCCGGTAGTGGTTATTGTTGTTCTTGTATCATTGCTGCACCAGTCGAAAGCTCAAGGTGCAGTGCCAGTGGTACGACAGCCACAATTGGGAGGTCCGATAAAGCAGCAAATTTATAATATAGTTCCTACTGTAAATGCAACACCCTCGGAATTGCTGTGTAGCAGCGATGAGTGCAGAAGCTATGTTCAATCTGAAAGTTTAAAATTGCAAACAATAGTGGAAAGAGCAAACGCCACTCTTAAAAGTCACCTCGAATGTTCAGAACAGACACCATTGGTTGTCATGGGGCTTGACGGCAATGCCTATGAATATTCAAACAATGATCGTGTCTATAAATCGGCTACTAAATATTACATGCCGGTATACGATCATATTAATGACATGTATTTGTGCGTGCCGCAAGACTCAAATTCCTCCATAGAGCTAACATGTATGGAAACGCAAAGCCAAACGGTACTGTTACTACCAGTGAAGCATAACATCAATTTTCCGGTATATTCGCCCGGCTGCCGCCTCGACGTTCCATCCACGCTTAATGCCACTACAGTGACACCCGGTGTGGGTGCGTGCGCTAATTACGGTTTGCCATACGAAAACATATACGAGGATGGGGCTATCGTGAAATTGTCTTGTGCGGGTGGTTCGGATTTAAAGATATTAGGCAAAAAACCGGAAGTTTCTATAAAGTGTAGTAGTAGTAGTAGTAGTAAAGACTTTTATTCGACCATAATTTATAGGCCGAGCATGTCGACCGCCTGGGCGACCAGAAGCCGCTGTTCTTCTCCCCTTCAGCGCCAAGCCAGTCGAGCCAGGTGGTGATGGATAGAAAGGGTGGGGGGAAGGAACCCGACTGCTGAGCAGCCGGGCAATAGAAGAGGCAATGGGCCAGGTCCGCATAGATGCAGGGGCAGTTGGGACAGGAAGGGTCCGATCGATAGCGATAGTGGAAGAGGCGGGACGGGGTGATAACTGCATTCATCTGAATGTGCCGAAGAAGGCGAGACTCCGGCACCGTGAGTGATGGATGAGGAGGAGGGTAAAGGCGTTTGTCGAGGCGGAGCTCAAGGTAGACCTCTTTTATGGTGCGGCGAAGGGTGAGCCTCCCACCGTCCTCCGAGGGCTTGGGCCAGGGGATCAACGGTGCCCGGAAAAGTGTGTCGCGGGCGAGCTGATGGGCCAGCTCATTGCCGTCAATCCCTGAATGCCCAGGGACCCAGCGGAGGAAAACGATGGAAGGCTGCAGTGCGGAGACCGCTCGCTCGACCTCCTGTTGGAGAGAAGGGGTCAGGGTGCGTTTCTGTATGTGGTGTATAGCGGCTTGTGAGTCTGAATAGACTGTGTACTCTTGGAGAGAGGGAAGGAGGGCAAATGACTGGAGGGCATGCGCAATGGCGAGGACCTCGAGGGACAATGCGTCTGGAGGGTGTAGATACGGCCCGCTGGTGTGGGTTTCAGGAGAAGGGAGGTGTGGATGGTACAGGGCGTAGCCGCAGGAACCTCGAGGAGCCACGAAGGAGGCATCCGTGTAAGCTACACCCTGGGTATCAAAGAGAGGGGAATGGTGCTGTGCGGCCGCATGACGACGTCCGGCGTGCAGGACGGGGGACATGTTGGCCGGGAGGGGAAGGATACGAAGATTGGGAGCGGGGGTGGGAATAGGAGAGGTAAACGGGGAGATTGGAATGGGCGAGATACCCGCTTGAGTCAATAACCACTGACCCTGACGGGTAAGGGAAAGCCGGGCAAGTTGTGAGTCACGATGGAGACTGATAAGAGAACGAAGAGGATGGAAGAGGCCTGTGGCAAAGAGCTTAGTGGTAGAGGTAGTGATAGGGAGGTTGAGGGCTGCCTTGTAGAGGCCCACAAGGGCAGTCTCGAGAGCGTTAAGTTGAGTCTGATTGAAGGAAGCGTAGGGTGCAAAGTACAAGACTTTGTTGAGGGCCAGCGCGTGGGCAACGCGGCACGCGTGAGCCTCGTGGAGACCTGAGCGTCGAGTGACCACGCGCCGCAGGAGGTGAGTTACAGAGTGGCAGGTGGTGACAGCGCGGTGGAGGGCTTGCACATTCTTAGCCGCATGCAAAGGGAAGCCAAGAACTTTGCACTGTGTGACGACAGGAATGGGAGAGCCAGAAAGGTGGAGAGAGACGAAGTGGTTGTGTGAGCGCTGGTAGGAGGAATGGTTGAGAAGGAGAAGCTCGGATTTCTCAGGAGCAGGAGAGAGGCCAGCGGTGGTGAGAAAGGAGTCGATGAGATCTAGGCCACGTTGCAGGGTGTCCTGTACGTGACCGGGAGAGCCAGATGAACACCAGAGAGTGATGTCATCGGCGTAAAATATATGATGCAGGTCGGGAATTTCAGCTAGCTGGGAGGCGAGAGGGGCCATAGCGAGATTGAAAAGGGTAGGAGAGAGAACAGCACCTTGAGGAGTGCCACGGGTGAGGTGGTGTGGGTTAGACAAGTGGGTATCTACTCGAAAGCGAGCCACACGTTTAGAGAGGAATGAGCGGATATAGGAGTACATGCGGGAGCCACAATCCAAAGAGGCGAGTTGAGAAAGGATGTGATCGTGGCAAACACCGTCAAAGGCCTTGCGAACATCGACAGTCACAAGTGCGTAAATTTGAGTGGGTGTAGGGGACAGAAACGTTTGCTGGAGAATCAGAAACATGTCCTGTGCACAGACGCGGCGTCGGAAGCCAATGAGAGAATGGGGGAAGAACTCCCGTGCCTCAAGAAAATCAGAGAGGCGAGTCAGAGCCATTCGCTCAAGGGTCTTACCAACGCACGACGTCAGGGAGATTGGGCGGAGGTTAGAGAGAGAGGGAGGTTTGCCCGGCTTTGGAATCATAGAAATAAGGGAGGATGTCCAGGAGCTCGGCAAGCAGCCGCTCTCCCAGGCCTCATTGTAGGTTTGAAGGAGGAATTCTTTGGCGCAGTCAGGAAGGTTACGAAGTGTGGTGTATGTAATGGCATCCTCACCGGGAGCCGAGCGTGTAGAATTAGCAGCCAGAGCAGATTCGAGCTCCCGGAGAGTGAAGCATTGGTCCAGATCGGGGTTAGGTCCACCTGAATACACCGGGTAGGAGGGTGCCAGAGGGGGCGGGAGGTAGAGAGAGGCGAGTTGATCAAAAACTTCGGAGGGAGTCCCCTGAGTGAGGGCTTTAGCTAGAGTGGGAGCAAGGGCAGGCTTACTGCCAAGGAGGGATTTAAAGAGAGACCATGCGGATCGCGAGTGCAATGCAGAATCAAGGCCATCACAAAGAGCACTCCAACGAGAATGCTCGAGGGAGGCGCAGTGGGCGACGATCTCAGCCCGCAGAGCAGCGATCCGGGAGGAAAGTTGGGCATTGTGTGGTTGGGAGCGAAAGGAGCGTTGAAGACGTTTACGGCGACGCCATAAACGGATAAGGTGTGGATCTGGGTCCTGGATTGGGTAACGAGAGCGAACGCGACGGCTACTGGACGTGAGCGCTGCAGAGATGCGCGACGTCCAGTCGTCGTAGGATTGAAAGGAGTCGGAGGCGAGATTTGTGCGAAAAGCATGCCAGTCAGTGTGAATAACCGGATGACAGCGAGGGATGTGGGAAAGAGAGGTGGTGATATGAATGAGAAAGTGGTCACTTAGAAGAGTTTCGGCTGTCACCTGCCAGTGAAAGGAAAGTGAACCCCGAGAGAAAGTGAGGTCGGGTGTCGTGGAGCGTTGTGAGGCAATGCCCGCTCGAGTAGGAGAGCCAGGAGTATTAAGAAGGGTGAGGTGGCGTTCCTGGGCCAGACAGTGCAGGAGGCGGCCGGGTTTGAGGGTTTGTGGGTAGCCCCAGAGTGTGTGAGGGGCATTAAAGTCACCACCAAAGAGGAGATGGGAGGTAGAAGGAAGAGAGTGAAGAAATTTGCCCAGGGCAGAGAATAAAGAGGAAGTGACAGGGGGGTTGTAAAAAGACAAAAGGACGAGTGAGATGCGGGAAGAAGGGTGGTAATAAACCACACAAACTAAATATTTAAGGAGGGTGGAGGGGATGTCAATTTGCTCTACGAGCACGTCACTGCGTACATAAATAGACGCAAGTGGCGTGGCCGTAGTGGCATGGTAGGCGCGGTAGCCTGGGACATTGCGGGCCGTCCGGGTCTCCTGGAGAAGGAGAAAATGAGGCAGAGAGGGGCGGGTGAGTAAGTACTGGTGGAGGGGGGTCTTATTGTGACAAAGATTTCGGCAGTTCCACTGCACAATTTCGAGGTCCTCGCCAAACGCCATTATGAGAGTGGAGTGGAACGCGATGGTACGCGTTCCTTCTTTTTTGCCGGGGGCAGTGACTCATGGACGGATTGGAGCATAGATGTGAAAGATTCCAATTGCTTTGATTGTGCTTGGAGGGTGGTAAGAATCTGGAGAACCGAAGTTTCCAGCTGAACCAAGCGAGTGTGATGTGCCTGTGTGGTGGTTTCGACAAGGTCAGCCAAAGGGGCGACCTGGGCTCTGGAGGAGGGAGTGGGGAACGTGGCAAGGTGCTCATTTAGCTTGCTAAGCTGGGAGGTAAGAGAGGAGGTGGTTGTCTGGAGGGTTTGAGTCAAGGCATGTATCTGCTGTTGTAGATCGTGGGAAATGCGCTGCTGCTCTCGCTGCTGGCGTTCGAGCATTGCTAGCCGGAGGTCGAAGGAGCGGCTCGCGTCAGTCAAGGATGGAGAGGGTGGTGTAGTGGAAGAGAGGGACGCTGGCACCGAGGATCCTTTAACTATGGCGGCGAAGGAGCCTGGTGGTGACGTGATCGGAGCTGATGGATATTCATGATTAGAGGAGGAGGAGGAGGAGGGGGTGGTGGGTTGAGTGGCCCGGCGCAAAGCTAGGCGTCGGAGGTATGCAGCTTTAGCACACTCGCGTTGTTTAGCAAGGAGGAAGGGGCAAGTGGGGTCGAGGGAGGGGTGGGTATTCACCTGGCAATGAACGCACCAGGGCTGGGCACACACATGAGCGGAAGGGTCAGCGGGTAGAGGAGCAGCACAGCGACGCTGACATTACCCGCTGACACCAAGACCTGCAGCCCGGCACCAGCGTCGCAGATTGCGCCCCAGGCTGACGATTCGTCGGCAGACATGGACTTCATGGCGTCCCCGGTAGACGACACTTCATCCCCGGAAATCGGCTGGAGCACCATCGGTGCCAGCCGTAAGCCTGCTTCCGCCACCCGACCCCGCTCCGAGCTCATCACTGTTGGCATACAACTCCCTCCTGGTACCCTCAATCCCAAGCTGCCTCTCTACGACGTGCTCGCCGCAGTCACCTCCGCTGCACAACTTTCCTCCAAGACCAGTGCAGACATCACCCTTCAGGCCAAGCCAGCCCAAAGCCTTGTGTTTTTAAAAACTCATTCTCCTCTCACCGCCCACCTCCTACTTTCTATCACGCACCTTCACCTTCACGGTAAGCCTGTCAGCATCAAAACTTATTCCCCCCATCCTCCCATCTCATGCCTCGGCGTCATCCATAACGCCGGTGGCCACTTCACTCCTGATGAGCTCATGCATGAACTAGAATCTTTCAAAACAGATATTCTCGCTGCTCGCATGATGGGATCCACTCAATCAGTGCTCATAACGTTCGCTGGTACCGTCATCCCCCACTTTGTATATTTCAAACGCGTTGCCTTCCGGTGCCGTCCTCATAAACCTAAGCCTCCCACCTGCACCCGTTGTCTCACTCTAGGCCACCGCGCCCACCAATGCCCCCAGCACAGCGTTCCGGCAAAGTGCCGTCGCTATAAAGTGTCATGCCGGGAAATACTGGATAAACGAAGAGACTGGAGAATACATCAACCCGTATAATATATCGTGTTCAAAGGTTTGCGTCGACCCAGCCCCCACTTCTAACGATGCATATGTCGTGATGGATCCCATGAGCGAAACGCATGGTACTTCTGACGCAAAAATTAAAGTGGCTTGTGCCGATGGCGAAAACCAATGGATGGAAAACGCGTACCAATCCAGCGCAATTGTTACATGCAACCCAGATGCACCCCCTGGTAGTCAGTGGAAAGTTCCTAGTTGTATAAAGCGTCATAAGTGTGAATTAACAGATGTGGGTCTATCCATACCAACACTCATATTAAACAAGACAGAATTTTACTTACGTCCAAACCCCCAAAAACCCCAGTATATTCGAAATGATTCGCCAGTTGAAAATTCAATATACGACCCCACCACTAGGACTGCCATTTCCATACGATGCAATGCAAATGGTGTGGTTGTAACCAACGCAAATTCGCCAATAGCCCCGATGCTATCTCAGCGACCCCACGGTCCACGTGAATACAGATTACGCGCTCCATCCGAAAACATTAAAATCGGCGCCCCTGTGGATATCTTTGCATTGGCAAATGTCACCGAGGATACAGATCAGTCTAAGGTGAGGTACTTTGTTGTTGTTGTATGTTGTTGTATGGGGTTTTATGGCGCATAAGCAACTATGGCTATCATGCGCCAAACACAAGGTTAGATGATGCTATGTCAAGTGTACAGAGGTTAAATTATAATAGATTTAAAACACTGGCTTTCTTTAAAAACTTACAAACAAGTGAAAATTCGACGAGTGTTTGCTCGCCTAAAAGCAATGCGGGATGAAATGGAATGTGTTCATTGTAAAATACCGTAAAAACTTTTTGTCTAAGTTCTTCGAGATGCGAACAAGAAATTAAAATGTGATTTACTGTGAGCTCTTCACCACACATTTCACACACAGGTTTGTCTTTTTTTGTTAATAAGAAGTTATGGGTGATGTGTGTGTGACCTATGCGTAAACGACATAAAATTACTTCGATAAAACGCTCTTTATGGTGGCATGATTTCCATTCTTTTATAATGGGCTTTATGGTATGCAGCTTGTTGTGTCCTTCATGTTCCCAAGAAGCTTGCCACTTGTCTCTTAGTCTGCTATGCACTAACTTCATGTAATCCCTAGGAGGCAAATTCACATGTTTTATTTCCATGGTTCTGGTTTGTGCAGCACACATGTCGGCTCTCTCATTGTCCTGAATGCCAACGTGACTGGGAACCCAGCACAATTTTATAACATGTTTTTGTGTTGTGACCTTTACTATATTATGTATGATGCTTCCAATCAGTGGCTCCGTGGCATTTTTAGAGTTTAATGCTGTAAGGACGCTCAGTGAATCTGTATAGATGATGCTGTTTTTGATGTTTTCATTTGTTATTTTCTGCACCGCAACACTAATAGCATAACACTCCGCGGTGAAAACTGTAGCACATGAGGGAAGTCGTACTGCATTTTCATTTTTTCCTTGTATTACTGCGCTTCCCACATGAGCATGAGTTTTTGACCCGTCAGTATAAAATGGAGTGTAATTTCAGTATTTTTCCTGTAGTGCTAGATATTCTTGTATTATCTGGTCGTGTGGTGTACAAGTTTTCCTGAGGCGTGTTAGTGTGACGTCACACACTGTGGGAAGAGTGTACCACGGTGGTAGCGCTTCGCATCTTGGGGCAATATTTTTAATTTCATTTAATATGTTTAGTGCTTGGCATTTTTCTTCGAAGCGCAAGAGCAACGGCTTAATTGCGTGAGGCTTGTTGTTGAAGAGTATTCTGGATGGGCATTTCGTGACGATTGAGTAACAGAGATGTTTGGGGTGAGAAAGGATTTTGAGGATGTATGTGCAAGTTAGTGCAGTTCTTCGATCTTCTAAGGAAGGTTCATTCGTTTCCACATACAGACTTGCTATTGGTGAAGTTCTGTAAGCACCAGAAGACAACCTTAAACCAAGATTGTGGATAGGATCTAGTCGTTCTATGTAGGACGGTCTTGCTGAGCCATATACTATGCACCCATAGTCTAACTTAGAGCGAACCAGAGAACGATATATATGTAATAGGCATGCCCTATCAGATCCCCAGCGTTTTCTTGACAGTAGTTTTAGCACATTGAGGGCTTGGGAAGCTTTTTTCTTTAAGGTGTTTATATGTGGCAAGAAAGTGAGCTTTTTATCGAAAGTTATCCCTAGAAATTTATGCTCTTGTTTGACAGGTAATTGGGTTTGGTTTAGATATATTGTGGGGTTGGCCTGTAGGCCTCGTCTCAAAGAGAACAGAACCGCTACTGTTTTCTGAGGGGAAAATCTAAATCCGTTTCTATCTGCCCAGGTAGCCAGTTTATTTATTGTTATTTGTATCTGTCGCTCACAGGTGGGTATGCTGGATGACGTGCATGCTATTTGGAGGTCGTCTACGTAAACAGAGTACATTATGGATTTTGGGATTACTTTTCCTATTGAGTTCATTTTGATGATGAATAAGGTCGTGCTGAGGATGCACCCCTGGGGTACGCCAGTTTCTTGTGTAAAAGTGTTGGAGAAGGTTGCACCTAGGCGGACTCGGAACGTGCGGTTGGTTAGGAAGTCATTCAAACAGCTCAGCATCCTGCCGCGGATACCTAGGTCCGCTAGGTCACGGAGGATACCGAACCTCCACGTGGTATCGTAAGCCTTCTCCATGTCGAAGAAGACCCCGATACAGTGCTGGTTGTGGATGAACGCTTCCCGAACTGTGTTCTCAAAGCGAACGATGTGATCGGTTGTGGAACATGTCTTTTTAAAACCGCACTGGTGTATATCTAAAAGTTGCCGGGACTGAAGTATGAAGGTTAGTCTGATGTTTAGAATGCTTTCGAATGATTTTGCTATACAGCTAGTGAGTGTTATTGGCCTGTAACTGGTGGGAGTAGTTGGTGGCTTGCCAGGTTTTAGGAAGGGTACTATGATTGCTTCTTTCCATGCTTGGGGGATTTCTCCACTCATCCATATTTTATTGAAAAATTTTAGGAGAGCCTCTATGGCAGTCTCAGAGAGGTGAGCAAGCATGGCATAATGTATATTGTCTGGGCCTGGTGCTGTCATTTTACCGGATGTTAGTACTGTGTTTATTTCCTGCATTGTAATAACCTGATTGTAGTCTTCGTGTATGCATGTTCTAAAGGGAAGTTTTTGTTTTTCTACTATTGTTTTGTGCTTTTGAAATGTTTGTGTATAGTTGGATGAGCTTGAAACTGTGGAAAAATGCTCACCCAATATGTTGGCCTGTTCTTCTAATGTTGTTTGAGTACCGGGTGTTGTCAAAAGCGGAAGTGTGAAGGAAGTATGGTCACCAGTGAATTTACGAACTTTGTCCCACATTTTCTTTGATGGTATTGAACTATTTATAGAGGACACATATTTCTGCCAGGAGGTTTTCTCAGCATTCCTGCGCACGTACCGCGATCTCGCCTTGGCCCTTTTAAAAATGAGTAAGTTCTCTGCAGTGGGGTACCGGCGCAAGGTGCCCCATGCTTTATTTTGCTGTTTTTTTGCAAATGTACATTCTTCTGTCCACCATACTTTGTGTTTCTTCTGTACGAGTCCTGTTGTTTGTGGTATAGCGAGTGTTGCAGCAGATATTATGCACGTAGTAAATCTTTCATTAATTTCATCTATGCTGAGGTCTTCAGAAATTTCTTTATCTAGAGTGGCACTTTCTGTAAAAAGTGACCAGTCGGCGAGGTGAAATTTCCAGCGCCGTGGTCTTGTGGGGATGAGTGGAGTGGAAGACGAGAGCCTGATGACAGTGGGTAGGTGATCACTTCCCAGAGGATCATTTAAAACATCCCATTTAAAATCGGTAAAAAGAGACGGTGATGTGAAAGCTAAATCAAGGAAGCTCATTTTTGCTGAGCTTGGGCAACAATATGTGGCCTTTCCTGTGTTTAAAAGACAGACATTATTTGAGAGTAGAAAATCTTCGATTATTTTGCCCCTAGAGTCACAGCGTTCGCTTCCCCAAAACGGGGAGTGAGCGTTAAAATCGCCAACTACCAGATATGGCTCCGGCAATTCATTGATCAGGCCTTCTAAATCTTGTATTGTTAATGTGATGTGTGGGGGGAGATATAAAGAGCAAATTGTTATTGTTTTGTAGGTAACGACGCTAACTGCAACTGCCTCAAGTTTTGTGTAAAGTTTGATTTCTTGAGCAGGGACGCCGCTTTGAAGGACAATCGCGACGCCTCCCGAGAGTCGATTTGCCTGCTCGCGATCGCGTCTAAAAATGTTATAATGTTTAAGGATATGCACATGTTGTGGACCAAGATTGGTCTCCTGAAGACATAAAACTCTGGGTAGCATTGACCCTAAAATATGTGTTACGTCGCTGTAGTTCCGCATAATTCCTCTACAATTCCACTGAATTAAGAAAGCCATGTTAATTTTTGGGGTGAGAACGCTAAGGCGTTTACTTATGCTCAGGGCCCGTTATGAGGGGTCTGTCTTTTTTTCGCTCAAGAGAGCTGTTCCGCCGCTGCAAAGCGGGCGGACTGGGAGTTGTATCCATCACCTCGCCAGAGGTGCTGGAGGACCGCGCAGCCGCGGTTGTGTTAGTTTCAGGCCTCCCCTGACGGGGGGAAGTCCTGCGGGATGCCGACCCATGGACCGGCGCTCCCTGCTGTGAAAATGGCAGGGCAGCTTTCGCTGACCCTGCCTGGGGCGTGGATGGCCCTGCCATAGGCTCGGTGGAAGTGGCCTCGGCAGGTGCCGGAGTGCTGTGTGGTGCTACGGCCCTGCGCACCACATCAGCGAAGTTTGGTTTCGCTGTGAACGAGAATGTGTTGTTTAGTGCAAAACGCCTCCTGGCTTCTTTAAATGAAATGTTTTCTTTGGTCTTTATGGTGATAATTTCTTTCTCCTTTTTCCAGGACGGACACGCCCTGGAGTACGCAGCGTGGTCTCCTTCGCAATTTGCGCAGCGCATTGCTGCGTCACATTCCTCTGAATTGTGGTCCTTAGAAGCGCATTTCGCACAGGCTTTGCGGCCGCGGCAACTCTGAGAGCCGTGCCCGAATCTTTGACAGTTGAAGCATCTGCGTGGGTTAGGAATGTAGTGCCTGACATTAACTTTAAGGTATCCGACTTCGATGGTTTCAGGTAATGTGCTTGTGCTGAATGTGAGTACCAGGTGTTTAGTATCTATTTCTTTGTTGTCTTTGCGGATTTTAATTCGATAGACATCTGTGACATTTTGGTCGCTGAGACCTTCTAGCATTTCTTTTTCTGTTAGATGAATGAAGTCGTTTTCTGAAATGACACCACGGACGGTATTGAGGGATCTGTGGGCTGTTATGGAGACTGGGATGTCTCCAATAGAGAGAATGTCTGGGATCTTGGAGTTTTGCGTATGGTCACGGATTTCTAGTAATAAGTCGCCACTGGCCATTTTCGATAGCTTATATCCGGGGCCCAGTGCATCTGTTAGGCACTTTGACACAAGAAAGGGTGATAGTATTCTTGCCTGTTTTCCTTCTACTGTACTATGTATGACATGGAACTTTGGGAAGGTTGTTTTCTTTTTCGGGAAAAAGTCTGTTGCTTCGTTCCGCCCTCTTTTCAGAGAGCGATCAGGTTTTGAAAGGGGGGGAGCCATAAAGAAAATTTAGTTATTCGGTCATGGTGCCAGCCACCCACCACGGAGTCCAACAAGGGGACGGGACAAGAACTTGAAAGCAAGTCCTGCCCACGCCAGCTGTACACCTCAACTATAACCAAATATGACGCAACTCAGGGTAGTTGGTCACACAAGGTTAACCCTCGCCGCCAGGAAAAAAGGAAAAACCAAGAAGTGAGTAGGATACAGGAGAGTTGTGAGACAGAGATAGGAAAGTTAATGATGAAGAGGAGGATAGGAAAAGGCGACTGCCGATTCCCCCCGGTCGGGTCAGGCCGGAGGTGCCGTCTGCAGGAAGCTGGGGCCAAAGTGGTGTGTTGCTTCCGCCAAGGGGCCTTAAGGGTCCAAACGCTCGGCATCGGCTCAACCACCAGGATCCCCTTTTCCCCGGACAGGGCGATGCCACGCACGGCGAGGCGCGGGTGCTCGGGTCCGTGGTGATGCACAGTTCACCATCATCCCCTTGCGGAGATGTCCCTGCGGATGCTCGGGAACCCGCGGTGTCGCCACTCACCGTCGCGACGCCTGCAAACTGCAGGCGCCCCCCTGCGGGGTGAGGTACTTTGTGTCCACAGGTCCGGTTATTACGCCCCTCAGTCTCGTGAAGAGTGACTTATACGAAGGTATTGCCGCGGTCAAGCGTGTAAACGATACTCACCTAAACATTTCGTGTTATGCTTCCGGTAGCGATATAAAGACGTCGCTTAAAAGACACGCGGTTGTTGTGGATTTAAAGATGGTATTATTGTCTCTGTGCAGGGGGCCCACATCTGCATCTCAGATAAACGACACGTCTCGATTGAACACACCGAGTCTCACGACAATTAATGCCACTAGTGTATGCGAGAGGCAGTATGCCGAGGTCACCGATTTAACAACCAGGTGCGTTCCCTGTGGGCGATTGCTACACATAGTGAAAGACGCGGCGCGCAGTATGTCCAGACTGCACCACAGAAACATAGTTCGCTATACGGACGAATTCTTTTACAACGAGGTGTGTTTACGATCGGTGGTTGGTGAAACGCGCGACTATACGTACGACGTTCTGGAAAACATAAACAAGTGCACAGAGAAGGACGCGCAATTAAAGGCAATGTTTATAGTAGCAGTAATACTGTTGATAATATTAGGTCTGGTGACTGCGTTGGCAATCTTCATGTGTTGTAGGTTCGGGCGCCACATATACAGAGGTGTCGGCAAGATGGATGCCATCAAGAAATCAAAGACCAAGTTTGTTACAGTTAATGCAAACACAAACATGATTCGCGGAGACTACAAGATACCCAAGGGCGCCGTGCTGAAAAACAGGAGGCACCAATAAAAATTTACAAACATTCTATTCAGATCTTGTGTAATTTTATTCGGACTTGTTGGCTTTATTGTCTCGTTGCTGAAGATATGCAATTGACTCATTCACGCGGCGTTCAAAATGAGCACCATTAGTTTGAATGATTTCCTTGTTAAATTCCACTCCGTGCATAGCAAGCACGTACACTTGAGATATAAGTTTTGACGCATATGTCTGTATCCAATTCAAGCTACTGGTCTGCTTTTTGACCGATGGAAGATATTTATATATAGAATCGCTTATGCAACTCAAGTATCCTCCACGTGAAGCGCGCATGTGCACCTTGTTGCACGTAAAAGCCTTGAGCATAGTGAGAATATCGGTATCTTTAATAGTATTTGCACATATACTGCAAAATGTAAACTCGTTTAGGCCAAATGCACCACCAACAATTTCCATCACTTCTTTGGTAGTTTGGGGCGTGTGCACAAAAATATCGGAAATAAATATCTTTTCCTCGCTATAACCACTTAAACTAGTGGATGACAGCGGCAAAAATACACTGTTGTGGATATTGATGGAATTTGCGGGCGATGTATCGTAATGCCCTTCTATTAGCAAAGTGCTATCCATGTGGCAAAATGCCAATATCCAATGACTGAATGTCTGATCAATTCTGGGATCAAACACTGGGGCATCGCAGAGTTTTTCGAGCAAACTTCTTGCCCTAGTTTTGCATAAATATACAGATATTAAATTCTTGTCACAACTAATTCCAGACATCGTTATCTCTCGATATATAATACAATAGACGTTATTGACACGCAACACACTAGTTTATTCACATTTCAAACCACAGACACTCTTCCTCACTAGCTTCATCTTCAGTCACATCCTCGTTAGCACCCTCAATTTCTCCCGTGGCTGAAACCTTCTTTTTCACCACATTAGCAGTGCCTTGTGCCGCGCGCTTTCTCGACGTCTTCTGGGTAGATATGCTTGCATTGTATGCACGCGTTAGTGCTGCCTTGGTTTGTGCATCTACCGATGTAGCGAATCTGTTAGTGGACGACGGCATGAACAACTCATCCATGGAGTCCAAATCTTGTCTGGATATGTTGAATTCCTTCATCCTGCTTATCGACATATTCACAGAATTCTTGACCACAGTCGCACTCTCGCCTTTGCTTTCCATCACTGGCTCGAGTACGGAGCGAAGCACCATTCCAAGGTATAGATGGGAGGTTGACATATCGGTCAAATTTCCTCTGTTAGCTAGAGTCATCTTGTGCCCCAACTCTTTGGTCAAGCGTTCCTTCTTCGTTTTAGATGAATGTTTGCCCATCCAAAGCGGAAAGTTCATTTGAGCATTATAAGATCCAGAAATGGATCCTGCAGTTGACGTTTGCAATGCACTGCTCGGAAGCACGCAAGATGCATACACTCGAAATGGCAATAAAGAAGGCTGCCATCCTCCCATGCCACCCCTCATTTGATATTCGGCCATGTCTCCGATGCTCATATAATCCGCTGCGTTTGCTGCATCAAGGAGTGCCCGCTTGCCCGTTGGATGCAATTTCCTGAGATAATTTTCTTGTACAAATAAGGGCATGAGATTGTAGTCTCCATCAAAGACTGCTCTGTATTTATCTTCCATGCTCACCAGTGGCGATAAGATCTTATTGATGGCAACAAATGGGCTCAGCTTGTAATCTTTAAACCGATTTTCACCCGGAGATTGCGATTGCATGTTCAGATAACAGATTGATTGGCGGATGTCTCCATTGGATGCTTCAACAATGGACTTGAGGTACTCTCGGGTTCTGCCATGAGAAGGCAAGCCTTCACTTTCGGCTATGCGACTCAAGATGCCGACCACAGACTGCAATGGCGGGGTGGCAAATTTCATGTCGATGCAATGATTTACTAGCGAGCGAACTTTTCTGTCATATCGATTGTTACAAATACATATAATAGGTACTTTGGATTCCGATTTAATGAATTTGATAATTTCGGCAACACCACCTCTGTCATTGTTACCTGACATGCCGTCGATTTCGTCCATGATGATCACGAGTCCTTTCGCGGCACGCGGGTTTCCGGCCAGGGTCTTGAATTTGAAGGTCGTTGCGCGTAACTTGTTCCTAATTTCGTTTTTAGACCTGACGTCCGATGCATTTATGTCCACGATGCGGGAGTAGCCGGCCTCCTTTGCCGCTAGATGAGCTGCGGTAGTCTTTCCGATGCCTGGGGGTCCGGATATCAGCACGGCGCGAGGTGCGGGCTTGCCTTGCTTCGGTCTTGCTTTGCTCGTAGATTTCCAATTCTTTAGCCAATTTGTAAGTTGTAAACACTGCATTTCCTGTCCGACCACGCCCTTTATAGATGTCGGAGCATATTTAACAGACCACAACTCACATTGTTGGGAAGCGTCTTGGTAATCCAAGTAAACTCCGGGCAAGTTCAGAGGCGGGAGTCTTTGGGGTGACGAAAATCCCGGCAACGTCAGTGGTGGACGCGTTGTGGATGTCACGGGGTTGGCGGCCAACTTGGGTGAATATTTTTTGGGTGTAGACTTTTTGGGAGTGGATCTTCTGGGTGAAACGAATGTAGCCCCTGTCTGTAGCGTCGTGCCTTTTGCGAGGGCAATCAGGTCCTTGGATGGTGCCTTCACGTCGGATGGCTTCTTTTTACTTTTCATCTTCATGAGCCCGAGCACTTGTTCTTCCGTATACACTTTGTCTTTCCCCTTGATTGATGCAAATGCTGCCACCTTTGCTTGATTGGCATCTTGTCCGACAATTATGTGGGTTGCAATGTTGACATCGGATGTCATTTTGGCACCACACGCTCGAACCAATACATCTTTCACGGCACTTTTGCTAGTCAGGAATATACTAAACGTTCCGGTGATTACAAATACAAAACCGACCAAGCAGCCGTCCAGGTGCATATTGCTAAGTAGAGGGTTATCCATCATGCCCGTGACGGCGAGCCGCTGCGGTGGGGTGGCTGCGCTTCTCTATATATATATGCGAACGGCGTGGGGGCGCCTGCGTCTACGCGTAGTAGGGGGCGCCGCGGAGCAAAAACAAAGTGAGTATATATAGCGCGCACGGAGGACAGCTATCGGAACTTGTTCAAAGAGCGGCGCTTAAATGGATACCAACAACAAGAAACGCGCTGCTACAAGGAAGGCCGTGCAGATCTCCAAACCGCCGGGCACGAAGCCATCGAGCATGAAAGCAATTGGTATGTAAATATTTGAAATTTTCTATATATGTATCTAATGCATGTTTGGTATGTGTATGTGCAGGCGCCAAAAAGACCAGAAAATGCAAGGCCGAGACCAAGTCCAGGCACAGGGCATTGAAATTGATGGGATACAACTGGTCTAACCTGGTGGCGTCGAACATGAAATTGCTGGACTCCAAGATGGTCCCACTGAGAATCAGCCACCTGGACATCTACACCATCCGGCGATTGAAACTACAAGCCCTCAACTTACAAGCCCTGCGCGGCCTGACATACAAACATGCCATGAATGTGATAGCGGATATATACATGAGAAATGTGGGTCTTCAAGATATTCACACATTGGCCGACGCTGCTGCTGCGGATATGACAGATCAATTGGGAGGCTACAAAGCCGGTCCCATATGCAAAACCATTGGTCCCATAAAACTTCTAAATAATCATTCCATAGAGCCCAATCACTCATCACCTGGATATATAACAATTGCAACGCCACGCCCCGACAGAATAGCTAGTGTTAAAGTTGAAAAAAGGAACGGTGACAAAGTGCGGAAAACTGATAGTCCTCCAATATTGACATTGACCACCAATTCGAACCCCATGGCTAGCATAGATGGTATATCTTCTAGGATTGTATGCTGACTCTGATTTGATGAAATAAATGTCAATGAACCCACAAGTGTCGTTCACTCTTCATATCTGGGCGTGGATTGGTCACGGCCATGCGCATGCGCCGTCTAATCGATGCATGCCTATATATATATCTTTGCGTCGAAACAGTTGGGGTGTTTAATCATGGATGAGCGGTTTCTTACGTGGACGTATGATATGTTATGTAAAGCGTGCCCAAAATATTGCGTGTTAAATGAGCCCATCGTAGAAATGTCGGACAGTGATGACTCTTCTGCATCTGATACCAGCGACGAAGACGAATGTGTGAGTGATGAGGACGCGTCGTGCAGTGACAAGTCTGTGGACATTAAAGAAGGTGAGCAGTATTATGCTAGATTGTCCGGACACACCAAGGACTTCAGCTATTTTATCGACGATGTCATGTGCCTGGCGGCATCACCCGAACGCCGGTTAATGGACGATGAAGCGGCGGACGAGTGGATGTGTACCGAACTTTCCAAGAAATATACGGATCTTCAGATGTCCATAATCAAGGACCATGTGCATATCGCCTTGAAATCGAGTGCCATAACATATCACTATCGTGTGTTTAATAAGCATATGGGAGAGAGGTTCCGCTACATTGTGGACGCTGTGCTTTTACGCGATTACTACGCGCCCGAAAAGCTTGGCACTAAGGATCCTTCTATAAGTGGGTATAGATATTTGTACACTACTTCGGACGGAGGGCATTGCATTGCTCGCGAGGATGAAGAGTTGTCCCCCATAGAAAGCACTGTCACGTATGCATACAGCTACAAACACAAGTATGATGTGATCAAAAATGTTTGTTTGTTGTATGGGGTTTTATGGCGCATAAGCAACTATGGCTATCATGCGCCAAACACAAGGTTAGATGATGCTATGTCAAGTGTACAGAGGTTACATTATAATAGATTTAAAACACTGGCTTTCTTCAGAAACTTACAAACAAGTGAAAATTCGACAAGTGTTTGCTCGCCTAAAAGCAATGCGGGATGAAATGGAATGTGTTCATTGTAAAATACCGTAAAAACTTTTTGTCTAAGTTCTTCGAGATGCGAACAAGAAATTAAAATGTGATTTACTGTGAGCTCTTCACCACACATTTCACACACAGGTTTGTCTTTTTTTGTTAATAAGAAGTTATGGGTGATGTGTGTGTGACCTATGCGTAGACGACATAAAATTACTTCGATAAAACGCTCTTTATGGTGGCATGATTTCCATTCTTTTATAATGGGCTTTATGGTATGCAGCTTGTTGTGTCCTTCATTTTCCCAAGAAGCTTGCCACTTGTCTCTTAGTCTGCTATGCACTAACTTCATGTAATCCCTAGGAGGCAAATTCACATGTTTTATTTCCATGGTTCTGGTTTGTGCAGCACACATGTCGGCTCTCTCATTGTCCTGAATGCCAACGTGACTGGGAACCCAGCAAAATTTTATAACATATTTTTGTGTTGTGACCTTTACTATATTATGTATGATGCTTCCAATCAGTGGCTCCGTGGCATTTTTAGAGTTTAATGCTGTAAGGACGCTCAGTGAATCTGTATAGATGATGCTGTTTTTGATGTTTTCATTTGTTATTTTCTGCACCGCAACACTAATAGCATAACACTCCGCGGTGAAAACTGTAGCACATGAGGGAAGTCGTACTGCATTTTCATTTTTTCCTTGTATTACTGCGCTTCCTACATGAGCATGAGTTTTTGACCCGTCAGTATAAAATGGAGTGTAATTTCTGTATTTTTCTTGTAGTGCTAGATATTCTTGTATTATCTGGTCGTGTGGTGTACAAGTTTTCCTGAGGAGTGTTAGTGTGACGTCACACACTGTGGGAAGAGTGTACCACGGTGGTAGCGCTTCGCATCTTGGGGCAATATTTTTAATTTCATTTAATATGTTTAGTGCTTGGCATTTTTCTTCGAAGCGCAAGAGCAACGGCTTAATTGCGTGAGGCTTGTTGTTGAAGAGTATTCTGGATGGGCATTTCGTGACGATTGAGTAACAGAGATGTTTGGGGTGAGAAAGGATTTTGAGGATGTATGTACAAGTTAGTGCAGTTCTTCGATCTTCTAAGGAAGGTTCATTCGTTTCCACATACAGACTTGCTATTGGTGAAGTTCTGTAAGCACCAGAAGACAACCTTAAACCAAGATTGTGGATAGGATCTAGTCGTTTTATGTAGGACGGTCTTGCTGAGCCATATACTATGCACCCATAGTCTAACTTAGAGCGAACCAGAGAACGATATATATGTAATAGGCATGCCCTATCAGATCCCCAGCGTTTTCTTGACAGTAGTTTTAGCACATTGAGGGCTTGGGAAGCTTTTTTCTTTAAGGTGTTTATATGTGGCAAGAAAGTGAGCTTTTTATCGAAAGTTATCCCTAGAAATTTATGCTCTTGTTTGACAGGTAATTGGGTTTGGTTTAGATATATTGTGGGGTTGGCCTGTAGGCCTCGTCTCAAAGAGAACAGAACCGCTACTGTTTTCTGAGGGGAAAATCTAAATCCGTTTCTATCTGCCCAGGTAGCCAGTTTATTTATTGTTATTTGTATCTGTCGCTCACAGGTGGGTATGCTGGATGACGTGCATGCTATTTGGAGGTCGTCTACGTAAACAGAGTACATTATGGATTTTGGGATTACTTTTCCTATTGAGTTCATTTTGATGATGAATAAGGTCGTGCTGAGGATGCACCCCTGGGGTACGCCAGTTTCTTGTGTAAAAGTGTTGGAGAAGGTTGCACCTAGGCGGACTCGGAACGTGCGGTTGGTTAGGAAGTCATTCAAACAGCTCAGCATCCTGCCGCGGATACCTAGGTCCGCTAGGTCACGGAGGATACCGAACCTCCACGTGGTATCGTAAGCCTTCTCCATGTCGAAGAAGACCCCGATACAGTGCTGGTTGTGGATGAACGCTTCCCGAACTGTGTTCTCAAAGCGAACGATGTGATCGGTTGTGGAACATGTCTTTTTAAAACCGCACTGGTGTATATCTAAAAGTTGCCGGGACTGAAGTATGAAGGTTAGTCTGATGTTTAGAATGCTTTCGAATGATTTTGCTATACAGCTAGTGAGTGTTATTGGCCTGTAACTGGCGGGAGTAGTTGGTGGCTTGCCAGGTTTTAGGAAGGGTACTATGATTGCCTCTTTCCATGCTTGGGGGATTTCTCCACTCATCCATATTTTATTGAAAAATTTTAGGAGAGCCTCTATGGCAGTCTCAGAGAGGTGAGCAAGCATGGCATAATGTATATTGTCTGGGCCTGGTGCTGTCATTTTACCGGATGTTAGTACTGTGTTTATTTCTTGCATTGTAATAACCTGATTGTAGTCTTCGTGTATGCATGTTCTAAAGGGAAGTTTTTGTTTTTCTACTATTGTTTTGTGCTTTTGAAATGTTTGTGTATAGTTGGATGAGCTTGAAACTGGAAAAATGCTCACCCAATATGTTGGCCTGTTCTTCTAATGTTGTTTGAGTACCGGGTGTTGTCAAAAGCGGAAGTGTGAAGGAAGTATGGTCACCAGTGAATTTACGAACTTTGTCCCACATTTTCTTTGATGGTATTGAACTATTTATAGAGGACACATATTTCTGCCAGGAGGTTTTCTCAGCATTCCTGCGCACGTACCGCGATCTCGCCTTGGCCCTTTTAAAAATGAGTAAGTTCTCTGCAGTGGGGTACCGGCGCAAGGTGCCCCATGCTTAATTTTGCTGTTTTTTTGCAAATGTACATTCTTCTGTCCACCATACTTTGTGTTTCTTCTGTACGAGTCCTGTTGTTTGTGGTATAGCGAGTGTTGCAGCAGATATTATGCATGTAGTAAATCTTTCATTAATATCATCTATGCTGAGGTCTTCACAAAATTCTTTTTCTAGTGTGGCACTTGCTGTAAAAAGTGACCAGTCGGCGAGGTGAAGTTTCCAGCGCCGTGGTCTTGTGGGGATGACTGCAGTAGACGATGAGAGGCTGATGATAATAGGAAGGTGATCACTTCCCAGAGGGTCATTTAAAACATCCCATTTAAAATCGGTAAAAAGCGATGGTGATGCGAAAGCTAAATCGAGAAAGCTCATTTTTGCCGAGCTTGGGCAACAATAAGTTGCTTTTCCAATATTTAAAAGACAGATGTTATTTGAGAGGATAAAATCTTCTATTGTTTGCCCTATTGTTTGCCCATCAAACACATCAAAAATGTGTTTGATGACGATGAGTACATCAGTGTGTCACTTCCGCGGCAATACAGCAATACTGATGTGTTTCTGAAAGATGTGTTAAAGTGTAAGGGGGCTCCTCCACAGGGATATAGAGTGATGAAAGCACCCAAGTCCGGAGACGGGCCTGCAATCATTATAGAAAATGCAGATGTCACCAAACTCGTGACGGATTCTGCAACCAATTCCATCATGAATCTGAAAAAGGCGAACCCGGTCGTGGCGTATAACATTCACAACGAGTATCACCTCAGACGATGCATTGCAAAGGCATCCATTCCCTGGTGTTGGTGTTCTCAGGACATTTTGGATGTTTGTAGCATGTACAGCAGCAGCGTCAACGCGCAGCAACCTCAAGCCGCAAATTCGGCCGATGGTGTAGACTCTGCTGACATAACACCGGAGCAAACGACATCCGTCGGTAATCAAAACATATTCACCACCGGAGCCGGTAATGTGTGTGGCAACAAGACGGACACGCGTCACGTGTATATGGTTCACGCTACCATTGCAAAAAAGCACCCGGGGTGTACCGGCGAGATGTGGGTAATGACTAACGACGCCTATATCCCAGATATATTGGAGTTTGTGATTGTGAACGAATGGTTCGTCATTCCGGTAACTCCAATGGGCCACACGTCTCCGACGCAGAGAAAAATGGTCATGGAAGAGTTGGGCTGCTCTTGCGTGGATAGTGATGATGAGGATGAAGATGAGGATGAGGATGAAGATGACGAAAAGCCTGGATCTATCAAAAATGATATTCGGCGGCACGAATCGCGAATGTACAATGCCAAGCAGGCAGTTGAAAATGAAGCAAAGCGACGGGGTAAAAACGCACAGCAACAGAATGATCAGCAGACGGACGAATGGGAAAGCGTAAAACTTGCACTGAACGCCATGCTGATACGATACACCATGTCTAATCCCGAGGTGAGCAGAACCAGTGGAGTTGGCGTATGCTCCAATGTATCCTATCATAAATATGCAGCACTGAAATATTGCTTCAAGCCAGAAGTGTGTACCACCGAGGAAGACGCCGCGGCACCGCCGGCCAAGAAGCGTAAAAAGAAGGACCCATATTCCCAAGTGCCCAAATCGGCCGTGCATTGTGTACATCTAGATGCCGACGCCAGTGTGATGGCATTCGATGCTCGAAAAAGATGTAATGCCATATTAATATGCCTGTCCACCAAAATACCCAAAGCAAAGCTCGGGAGCACTGGTGCACACAGATCGGCCATCGTGAGTGCTTTTAAGGATGGGCTGCTGGCCAACCTTCCCCCGTTCGTGCCCGGGAATGTGATATCACCGGTGCGGTCTTTGGTTCCGGTGATGGACACCACCAAGCCCAACTCTCCAGACACTCCAATCACCCGCTCTATTAATAATTTTACAAAGAGGGAATACAAGCAAATATTCCATGCCATTACATACGAAATGGAGTCTACATACAGTGTGGTGCAAAAGCTGAAATCAATTCACATACCATACACTGCCATGTTGTGTGACGTGGATTTCCTGCTAAAGGTGGTATTGGCAAAAACGGACAAACAGGACATGTACAGGAAGCGGTTTATGATTGTGCGTAGAAGCCACTTCATTCTCATATCGACTTACAGTCGACGGCCCCGCATTCTGTGGATCGGATGTGCCGCGTCGTGTTGCCAATTGTCTGAGAGCGACGGAGTGTCTGCAATGCAAATTAATGTAAGTGTGCATGAGGTCACCAACGAGGGCATCAACATGGTGTGCGAAACGCCGGTGTATGACTTAAATTCATCCGGTGAGAGTGGACATTGCGACAATGAAATCATTAGAAATGTCTGCAAAATGTTCGCCAATATCTCCAATACCATCCCGCAAATGGACTGTGATGACATTTCGCCGAGTACGATGAGTGCCGCCCATTTTTTGGCAGACATAAAGCCGCCCGGCCTCCAAGTACTAAACATGTCAATGTCGGCGTGTAGTGTAGCTCACGTCGACAGGAAGGCCGAAAATGTTGATCGGGATGCAGATGGTTCCGCAGAGGACAAAGAAAAGGCTGCACTAGTGAGGCCCCATGGAGCTATCTACCAACTTCCGTCGCTCATACAATCCCAAACCAACGAGTGTTGGTGCAGTAAATTCAAGGATGAAGACAGTCGAGTTGTGGATACTATTGCAAACGGCATATGCATCCCGAAAAAAAAGGATCCGGCATTTATACAACAAGTGCCCCAACTCCTTGCCTCCACAAAAGCATACTACTTTTACAAGAAAAGAGCACGAGATGCGCTGCCCGTTACCATTTACGAAGTCCCAAAACAATTGAGACTCCAAATGAACAATGCAGTTAAATGTGTGGATGTGGGTCATAACGTGCTCAACTCGTATACCGTCATATCCACCCTGAGACTCATGTACCCGTCGTGCTCCTTTTACGTGAAGGCCTATGTCTGGGATGACAAACTTTTCATGTTTGACGAATTGCTGACAAGGCGCTTTAACCATTCCGAGACCGAAGACGTGGAAAACGAAAAGACGAAGGAATTTCAACTGTATGTCATAGTTGTGCTGGACTCGACAAAAAAGCTACACCAGTGTGACGTGAGATATGTGTTGCAGCCATATCTGAGCGAGCGAGCGGTCGTGTACCACAGACTGGTGAAACGAGACAAAACCGACAAACAGATATATAAACGTTTGCTCGGCGGAGATGCGAGTGCAACCGTATCTGCATTGAGGCGGCGCCGCTTGTACTTATTGGGACATGCCCCGGCTAACGAACGCGAGGGGCGAATCCAAGAGTTGTTGCTCGAAGAATTGACAAGAAACGTGAGCACCGATTACCTCATGGGTGGCATCAAGCTCGACACCATGGCATATCCATTTGAGGTGCTCCCGTGCAATTGGGACCCGGTGATGGGCAGTTGCACAGTGTCGTATGTGTATGCTGCCAGTCGCTTTTCTGGCTACACTTTCACTGCCGTCACGGTGACCCACTATTGTAAATACGACCCCGAAAAGCCGGATGCCATAGAATATCCAGCCGATAGCATGTATGCAGATTTTGACGAACTCATGTGTGACAGGATGCCAAACAATGGAATAAGGTGTCACGACAAACCGTCGTCTGACATGACAGAGCGAGTGGTCTTGAATGCCGTCAAGTTCAAAACGTCTACCCTCGAACTCGGCATGAGTGCGAGAATGCCGTTTGTGGTGAAACATACGTCTTTTGAAATTATCGCATATCTGTTTCTGCTGTGCAGTGCTCACAACGGATATTATGCCCAGTTTGTCGAACGTAGCGCCGGCCACAAAATGAGGGATGCGTTCTTTCAACTTCTGAACTGCAAAAACGAAGACATCGATCCGCGGTGTGTGCAAGCCGTGAAATGTTTACAGAACAAAGTGCATGCGTTTGGAAGATATAACACGGCGTTTCCCAAAAAGAAACATCGCGGTGCTAATGTCGGACATTATAAATGCCAACAATAATATAAACCTTGCGTTTTGCAGTGCAGTCTTGATATGTGTGTATATATTTATGCGGATGTGCATTGTTCATATGATTTGTATGTGATAAGAGCAATCGTCAGAATTACGTAATGGAGTTGAAACGTGTATTACCACCCGTAAAGACATTCGATGTATACGTGTTTCCACTGTGGATTGACTGGGCATGTGCTCGATTCCCATACAACATTTTGTGCCTAGAGAGTATGATATGCATATCTATCGTTGTATTCATGTTGTACATGATGACATTTTTGACTGCAATGTTGCCAATTCTGCTGCATAGCATCGGATATACAACACTTGCGTTCGTCGCAATACTGGCTGTGTTGGATATTTACAAGCTGCTCACGCTGGGCAGAAAAATATACTTGTTTGATTTTATGCGCACCTATACCAAGATCGCAGCAGTGCTTGTGATAATGTATTCGGCATTCACCTCCCATCGCACGTGGTTATTGATCATGGGCATTATAACATACAAGATCACGCTTTATCGCCCAAAGAGTGTTAAAGAAACTAGTAAAATGATTGCCGAAGTTGATGGCTGTATGTTGATACCTACCAATGCAATCTACAGATTCATAGCCGCTATAGAGGTCAGTATAATGAAAACCGGAATGTTGATGCCGGTTATTTTACTGATTCACAAGTTGGTTGCGTTTGACGAGATATTGGTGGACAGTATCATATGCATCGCTTTGGTTATAATTTGTGAAATGTACATGCAAGTATATAATTCTACGTACAAAATCCACTGTCGTTCATTGGAGGACTTCAGATCGCCTCAAAAAGACTTTAGTGACGACTCCAACGATGAAGATGATTATTCCGATGATGATGATGACGATAGTCCAACACCAGTTAATGAGAATACTAATGATGATGCAAGCATAGAACTGGCCATTTCAGAATTTAGCGATAGACTGGACGAAGAAATAGAATTATCAAAGAAGACGGATTGACAAATAAACCCAACTTAAATACAAATGATGTGTTTGTCCTTATTTGCATGTTTTCCGCGTTTAACTCGGAATCTAATTGCGTTACAATTCTGAAAAGTGGATAGTTGAATTCGGGGGCAAAAATACAACAAGATAGACACCTCGTTTGTCTCATTCTCATAATTTGAAATTGGTTAGGCTTAACTAATGGACCTACCCCCAGGCGATAGCCGAAGAGTACTTAGGTAGTATGCTCAGAAAATCGAGCGAAAAAGTTTTTTTTCAGCGAGCTCTTAGGTACGCCTCTGACCTACCTACCCCCTGGCCGCCGGGGGGTACCTAGGTCACTAGTGTACCTGAGGCTGAGCGGAAAAAACTTTTTCGCGAGTTTCTCGCGTAGGAATGACACACGTACCCTTCGGCGATGGCCGATATGTGGGGGTGGGTCATTTTTTGGGGAGCGATCACGTGACCTTATTTGCTTAATATCTCATTAACGAATTGGGCTATGATTATGCAAATTGGATATTTGGATTCAGAAACACAAATGCAACAAAATAGATATATTACGTATTTCTTTATTATGTTTTTAAGAGGTCACGTGGTACAAGTGACGTAATAACTCGAGACCTAATTAAGATACAATTATGAAATTCGGATATTTGGAATCGGGACCAAAAATGCAACACGATAGACACCCCATTTACGCAATTCGCACAATTTTTCATTTTGGTTAGGCTTAGCAATCCCACTTACCCCCAGGCTATAGCCTGAGGTGCCTGGATTGCTGCCTGAAATCGAGCTGAAAAAGTTTTTCCAGCTCGGCTCGAGGTACACTAGTGACCTAGGTACCCCCCGGCGGCCGGGAGGTGGGTAGGTCAGAGGCGTACCAGGGATCTCGCTCGAAAAACTTTTTCAGCTCGATTTCTGGCTGCAATCCAAGTACTTCCAGGCGTTCGCCTGCGGGTGGGTGGGCCTAAATTTTTTGGGTGATAGTCACGTGACCTTAATTGCTTAATATCTCGGGTCCTAATTGGGTTAGGATTACGCAATTTGGATATTTGGGTATAGGACCAAAAGTGCAACAAAATAGACATCTCATTTGTTTATTTGTTGTGTTTTTTAGCTGGTCACGTGATACAAATGACGTAATAACTCGTTAACTAATTAGTCTGCAATTATGAAAATTGGATATTTGAAATCTACATCAAAAATGCAACAAGATAGATACCCCAGTTACGCAATTCGCACAATTTTTAATTTTGGTTAGGCTTAGAGTTTCAACCTACCCCCAGGCTATAGCCTGAGGTGCCTGGATTGCAGCCTGAAATCGAGCTGAAAAAGTTTTTCTAGCTCGGCTCGAGGTACACTAGTGACCTAGGTACCCCCCGGCGGCCGGGGGGTGGGTAGGTCAGAGGCGTACCAGGGATCTCGCAGGAAAAACTTTTTCGGCTCGATTTCAGGCTGCAATCCAGGCACCTCAGGCTATAGCCGGCGGATGGGTGGGCTTAAAAATTTCGGTGATAGTCACGTGACCTTAATTACTTAATATCTCGGGTCCTAGTTGGACTAGGATTACGCAATTTGGATATTTGGAATCAGGACAGAAAATGCAACACGATGGGGCTTATTGTTACGTAATTATTGTGAATATTAATTAGTCACGTGACCTTAATTGCTTAATAACTCATTAACTAATTGGAATATAATTATGCAATTTGGATATTTGGAATCGGGAGCAAAAATGCAACAAGATAGACACCTCATTTCTGCAATTAGCACAATTTTTAATTATGATTAGGCTTAGCTTTTTGACCTGCCCCCAGGCGAGCGCCGGAGGTGCCTGGTGAAACGTCGGAGATCTCGCTGAAAAAGTTTTTCTAGCTCGGCTCGAGGTACACTAGTGACCTAGGTACCCCCCGGCGGCCAGGGGGTGGGTAGGTCAGAGGCGTACCTGAGACCTCGCCGGAAAAACTTTTTTCGCTCGGATCTAAGTGTAGTGTTGACCTACGTACTCGCGATCGCCTGGGGGTGGGTATGTCGGGCTGATGGTCACGTGACCTTAAAACAGGAATATCTCGGGATCTAATTATGCTACGATTATGCAACGTGCATATTTGGAATCGGGAGCACAGATGCAACAAGATAGGACCATAAGTATAACCTGCCAAATAAAAACTGCTATAATATAGATTGTATATTTAAAACACTGTAATAATATAACGCGACACGATGGAGTTTGCATTGACGGAAGAAATTGACTATGTTCGAAAGGCTATGGCCATTAAGGAAACGGTCTATGCCGACGGCGGTGGTATAGTAAACACGACAAGCACCTGCGTTAACGTAGCGTGGGGATTGTTTTTACCGCAATTGAAGAAATCGTGCGAAAACATAGACGTTGCCATAACAACTGGTGCGCCAGTTAATATAGGGTGCTCACCACAACAGGCTAGGCTCTTACAAGCTCTAAACACAGTTTCATCCTCGGGTGCAATTTGTCTTACAACCAACGTATCCAATGACGCCGATAAACAACTGGCAATATCTATGTACGTGCGTCGTTTCAACTCAATTCCACCGATGATAGAATCTGTGGTATATGGAGGCAACACCGGGATTTCTGCATACTTAGCTTCCAAGGGAATAGTTAACGTGCCGCAGTCCATATTCACGGAGGATATTCCGATATCCATGGTGTTGGGACACGAATTGTCCGTCGTATTTCCGAATGCTATGCGCACGTCCATACAATTCAATAGTTTTGAAAATAATACGCTCCAAAAGTTGAATGTCGATGCAGTGTGCTTTTCTACCATATGCAAATCTGGAGTGTTGTATAGGCGATTAGTTCCGGACAAGGCGATCGGAAGATACGTCTCTTTTCCATGCAGGCTGAGGTCGAAGCCGGGTAAGAAAATTATCAAACACGCAACCTGTCACGTATACATACCTCACGGATATGCCGGGATATTAACGCAAGAATTTGTGGATTCTATGTGCGATAATTTATTGGAAATTAATTAAGCTTGGACGATCTGTCCGGCACAAAAACTAAACATAATGACGAAACGCGCCGGTGGTCGGAATGTGCGTTTGACGACGAAGAGAACGGCTTTGTGGATATTAGCGAGGCTGAAACGCTGCTGCCAATTGTCAAATTTACCAAACAAGCAATTTTCATTCCTTCCTTTTCAACCGCGGTTGTTGGCAGGGACGTTATTCACAAGGACGTGTTGCAATACACCACCGTCCGCCACGCAGAACCGGGTGTGGTGTACGATATCAACAACAGATTTACGGAAGCTTGCGTCGTGTTAGACAGACCATTTTGGATGTCTATATCGGACAAGGGCGTTATTATTTCGTGCATCAAAGTAAGCGCCTCCACATTAACCAATTTTAAGACCAAGTGTATAGCCACCGCAACTCCGGCGGCAGAGTCGGCGTTAAAATTAGAACCCCAGAACAAACCCTCAAAACGTTACTCGATGTTATTCACTACGTCGGGTGGTATTCCAAATATTAACGATGTGGACGTGTCCAAGAAGTGCGATTTAGACGTCATGGACATTGATGGCGATGATAACATATACGCGACGGTCATATACGACGATCTAGAAAATGTTAAAGTGGCAATGCCCACTTCGATGTACGATGATATTCGCGCGCCAGAGCCACTGGCGAAGGTTACGGATCTGCCGGTCGAAGATAAGAACGCGCGAGTTGCCGAATTTATAGAAACTGTAACCGCGCCAGTCGCGACTGCGGAGGAACCGCCAGCACTTGCCCAGGCAGTTTTGGTGGACGTGAAAGCCGAACGTCGCAGTTCCGTTGTAATTCCAAAGACCGACGCAATTGATAATGCGGCAAAGAAGTCCGAAGCCGAGAGTGAGGCGGGTAAAGCTGAGAACAAAGACATAAAAAAACGAAACGGATCAAAAAAACAGGCGGCTAAATAAGGGCTCTGCAGATAGTAATAGTGATAATCATGTATTTGGTTTTGCACGGCGAGACCAATTCTAACGATGACATTATTGGAGTGATGATTGATGATGTACAGTGTAGTGTAAGCGTCGATGATGTGTTGCAACGGGCCAATGATATGCAATCGAAATCCAATGTAAATAATATAACGGATATGAACACTTTGTTTGATGGAAAGGAAAAAGAGCGACTTATATACCCGACTGTAATTAAAGAATACTATCAAAAAATTCGTCCGCATATTTTGCGCAATAAGTCTATGCGCGCGGCGCCGTACGAAAAGCCAAATTCGACAAAGACGGTGCAACAGTCCACGCAGAACGATGCGATACACCACGCCACTGCTTTTGGTGAAGTAGAAGACTGTGCTCGTGCGCTTAAATATCCGAATTACTTAAAGCATCCGCGCACAATTCTGTGCCTGCACTCAAACATTTGTGAAAATGACCGAAAGCGGGAGTTTGTAAAGGAAATTATTGCCATGATTTCAAAGACGCCGAAGCAGATGTTACCGAAATCGATCAACAAGCATCACCTGAATCAAACTGGTATATTAGACAGGTACCTGCCCATAAACATGTTAAATGGGTCTTTAAAAGCGAAGGCCAAGAAGGCACCGAAGCCCGATCCCAAGTTTGATGATGTCAAGTATCCGTTTTTAGATTATTTAAACACCCCGGTGATATGTAGGCCGCCGGATATAATTGTCATGTGCAAGTCGGCTGACGATGGATCCACGTGTCCATTTAGGAGTGCTCACAAGCCGGTATTGATTAAAGCGGAGGCGTCTAAAATGTGTATTCAAACGAGATTGGAGTCGTTCGACGAATCAAGCAAAGACGCCCAGGAAATCAACAGTGCAAACGTGTTGTTAACAAAACTTGATTCTGACGTGAAGGAATATTTTGCCAGTGAACATGGAAAAGACACTGATGTTGTGATGGTGTTGAATGCGAGAATGTGAATAAATAGTGACACACACACGGATTATTGAGTCGTGTACATTTATTGCTTATGCTTAGTCTTCTTTACTTTACGTTCTTCTTCTTTTGGAGATTCCGATTCCCGTTTGCTCTTAACACTTTCTTTCTTTTTTGGTGGCGACGCCGGTGCTTCAAATAATTGGTCGGTCAGTTCTGCTAGTATGTCTTCTATGTCCATGTCCGGTGATGCAGTTGATGAAGAAATTATATCTGATACCGACGGTACGTGTGGTATGGGGGTTGAACGCTTGTTGCGCGTTTTCGTAACTTCACCGGTATGTAAAGACGTTAGAGGCATTGAAGCTGTGACCAGGGGAGAAGATGCCGACGTTGTGGCTGGTGATATAATTGGCACAGGGGTAGGGGGTGGAATTTGTGGAAGATTTGGTATGCTAAGCGCATATTGAGTTTCGATCGTTGTATATGTTCGAAATTCAACCATGGCCCTTTTTATCGAAGCACTTGTAAGATCAATACGTGTATGCCATTGTTCGTATAAAAATGTGATTTCACTAACACTAAAGCAACGTCTATTTCCAAGGATTGATGATGCATCGGGTAGAGTTGATAAATATACATTAATTGCATCAGCCAACTGTGCCGTTGAATATAATGGAAACATTAAAACTGTTGGTTCTGATACAGCAGGAACACCTACACCGGGTACACCCACCCCGGGTACACCAACTCCAGGAACACCTACACCCGGTACACCAACTCCAGGAACACCTACACCCGGTACACCAACTCCGGGAACACCTACACCCGGCAAAACGCCTGGTATTTGTGACATATATTGTGTACGCGTGTCAGTTAGTAGCGATTCAATCCACGTAGAATCTAATAATAAGTTCATAATAACATTTCCAATACTGGGAGTTGGCTTGAATTCGATGAAATTTTTGTCACGTGATATACATGTTATGAGGATGATATCTCCACCAGATTGCTGCGAGTCATCCATTCGATTATACACAACATTTTCGTATGCAAAATTTGTTACAAAATGTTTGGTATAAAATTCAGTGTTATCAAATAATTGCTGTAAAGGTGTTTTCGTTTGACATCTATTTTCAAACATATTAGCTATTGTCGTGTATGTATTTAAATTGTGTACAAAATATGCCCATGGTGTGGGAATTTTATTGGCAGTAGTACCTGTTTGTTTAAAAGTAATCGTAGGAGGCGTGTCCATGATAGTTTGAGATGCTACTAATATATTATTTGCACCCCCACTTCCTCCTTGACCTGGTTCGATACGTTCACATGGGGATGTGTGTGTGTAGTGGTTGGATATTACACATGTATTAGTTTCTATCGCATCGTAGGATATATTTGAATAATAATCATAATCAGGTCTATGTTGCAATGCAATGTCTATTGTTACTGGTTGTTGTGGTTGGTGCGGTTGTGAATGATCGTTGCGTATACACATATCGAGTCCATTATCATGCATCCATATTTTTATATCTGGAGATACTGAGATACATTTGCCCACAAATGATGATGGTGCTATAGGGTTTAGCGTGTGAATATATCGCGCAATTGACACATCCAGGGGTATGGATTTCGTGCCGAATATAATTTTAAACGTGGACATAGTCCAATGCTTTATTTGTCTAAAGAAGTTACATTCACCTGATGAATTGCACGGAACAGTTATATTTGCGTCAACTACATCGGGTTTAAATTGTGGGTGTAATTTATTATCGATATAATTTACACCAACGGCGGGGTCATTATGTGCTAAACATAATTTAAACACGTCACCTATGATTGGATATTTATTAAATCCATTTGGTAATATAGTTAATAAATTATGATAGAAATTGTTGTAATATATACGAATCATTATTGGAATGACATTCTGTACTAAATCGAGTACATTTGAATTTGTATATAATCTCGCGACATATTTATCGAACAATTCATCGGATGAATAATATTGAACACCATGCATATTAAATAAAGCAGCTGGTGTTAATGATAATATATGATACGTTAAAAATGCATTATATAATTCTAATGATCCGGCGGATGCATACCAAGATGCAATATTTGTTTGAACATTTTCTTTCTTAGTCCGCAGGTCGATGTTATTGTTATCGATGTCTAATGAGTCTGGAAGCGACAATGGGTTTGGTGCATTTTCTATATTACTAATTGGCATATTATGATGCGATGTACATAATTTCAATAATTTCTCAAATATTCCCGAATTCTCTAACGCTTCCAATAAATATTCACGTGCACTATTTAGATAAAATAGAGATTCATTTTTGGACACGCTATTATTATCTGCACTGTTTGTAGCATTTGGCACTGTTTTAGTCGCATTTCTATAAACAATATTTTCCGTGGTGCCAGATGGATAAAAATATTCAACAGCAGCAGCAAATCGAATCCAATGTGCCATATACTTGCCCAGTTTTGACCCCCATGCGTTCTCTATTGGTATAAAGGACGTTTTACAGTTAACCCGTAATCCGAGGGGTGTGTATATATATGCTTGTAATAAATCGTATGGGTTATTTGTCTCTGCGATGATATTGATACCCTGAAATACGCGATATGTCACACTATGCGTTTCAAAATGAATATAAAATTGTAAATCATTTTCCCATAAATCCATTTTGAACACTTCATGTCCGCCTTTAATTCGAGTAATCCCCCCACTATTATTATTATATTGTGCAAATAAACCACCATTAGTATTACTATCATATTTTATCCAATATGGGTGTGTCATTGTATCATTCCATTGACTATCTTTAAAATCACTGGCACCTCTCCAAGCACACCGCGCTAATGTTGTTATTAACGATCTGAATTTCGCTTCAAATTTAGTAGCAAGTCTATATTCTTTAATTATGCTTACATATTCTGCATATTTTTCAAAATGTAATGGACATGATATTGCATATTGTTTAGTTCCGAGTAGTTCACTATAATTAACAACATTGGCCCGAGGGGGTTCGATCAATCCATGTGTAGGTAATACATATGGTAATTGTAACGAGTGATTCGAAATTTCACCCACATATTGTAACAATGTAGGATTGTGGCGATGTTGTAAAAATGAATTGTGTGTTGCCTGTGTATATTTCGGCATTTGTTCTGAATTATTCGTATTGGGGGTTATTAGAATTGGAAGTAGCCCCGAATCGCGCAACCTAAAAACACCACGAATAGATAGCGTATGTGTTTTCACGACTGTTGTATAATTCGTATCATTATCAGTGGGTTTCAACTTTTGAGAAACACTATTTATACTTGTATCGGCTTTAACATTATTTAATATATCTACTAATATATTGCGTCTAGCAGATCCCATTCCATCCATACCAATCATACAAGCGGTAAATAATTCAAAACCATATGCAACACACGCGTCGAATGCCATGTCTGGAATTTGTACGTCTTCAAATAATGCTTTACATATACCCATATAATATGGTGAATCTATGCATGGATATGCGGATGTCTCGTAATGTTGTGGATTTAATAGTGTAAGTGGTAAACTATCATCAGATATTCCGAGCCATTTTTTGAGCCATACATTTTTCACGTTTGTGGTTAATCGTTTCATGGCCCGTTTACATGCCAATGGACCTATTAACCACGGTCTTGGTGTAGATTTAATCCATCGCATTTGAATTAATTTACTATCCCAAGTACTGCGCATAAATGCAGGAAATTCTAATCTACGCATGATATTCAACATAGAATATAATTCGACATCGTTTGCGTATGCAAGTATGACCTTTCGTGTCAAATCATCCTTATCATATTTAGGTATCTTGGAAATGAAAAATTTATCTTTGGGTTTGTATTTGAAATCGGCACTAATTGAGGCATTCTCTAACATTCCAGATGCATTACACAATTCCCCGTGTTTGTTTGGGGTAAAACAACTATCATCATCTCTAAATACGAGGTCCCATTCAGATTTAACAGTGATTACATCAATTCCGCCTGCGTTTGTTTTTCCATTTGAAGAAAATGTCGAATATATTCCAATTATGTAGGTTAAATATTCAAGCGTACATATTACTTTGTCATCTCCATTTATAATATATATTGAATTTGGAAGGCCGTAAAATGCTTCATTTCGACCTTCACGATTAGTAGTATTAAGCCTAGAATCCAATCGAATCCATTTATGAGCCGATCGTACTGCACCAACAGTATCTCCTACATTATATACACCTTTAGTAAGAAATAATGCTACCTTATCATCTCCTGACAAATAAATCTGACGTACGACATTTGTCGTATCAACAGTTGCCATTGTGTTGACTATACATTTAGTAACATCAACCATGGGATCTGATGTTATAAACAATCTTTCTTTGGTAAAATATTTCTTGAGCACAAATGGACCATCAGCGCCTTCCATTCCATGCATGTAATCCGCAAATGTTGAAACGTGAAACCACCCACCATTATTATACACTCCATCCCACCAACCAGGTATAACGATACCGGATGATCTATTCAAAGCATGTATGCTTTGTGTACGCGAGGAAAGCAATGGATACGTAGTTTTTAATTTGGCCATATTGGATTTTTTTATTCAAATATAACACGTCGTCAACAATGATGAATGTGCATACAGTGAAAGGAATGTGACTGTTATTACAGCGCACAAACGTTCGGTTAATTGCCAGTCACTTATTACATACGAACATATTATCGAGTTTAGAATGCCCGTTGCTAGTATAGTTAGAATACACAAACACCAACACCATGCAATGTATTCACCATTGAGATGTAATTTTTGTCTTAACCGTTTAACGAATCCAAGACGCACTTCTTGTTCGCATTTGGTTTCCATTACGATTGTGTTTGTTCTCCACACCCAGTATACTGTTTGGCGTTGTAGTAATAATATTATCATATAAATCCACACATCTGTCAATGCACGAAATGTGTTGATGCAATATCGGGAAACTATAACAGATGATAGCCAAGTGACATGTTTGTATATGTTGAATTGCACAAGAGACGGACGATTGGATTTCGTTATCAATGCATAACATGGTTTGTATATGAGAGTATATGCAGTATCAACGGTTGAGAGCGTGTTGATAATTATGTAAAATGCGTATGGTATCAATATATGGGATAATCCACTGCCGATATTGTTCGCATGAATTAATGAACCATATTCCATGCCATTGGATGGTAATTGTGTACCCTGTGGCAATATTTGTTTAAGAACGTAATAATCGTTCAACCACCACATCATCGGAATTGCGACCATTGAACTCGCAATTAAGCATATACATAATGCAAATATTAATATGTTAGCAATCGGCTTGCATGCATATTGTACATATGTTCGTTCCATGGTCACGTTATGTATATAGGCACATATAGATAATGTATTTTTATTCACATTGGCGGTTTAATTGTGTGTGAGCATTAAATGACATTAGTGAATATAAATACATTACTTCTATCGGGGTCAGTGGAATTGTATGATGGTTGATTACATACTCTTGTATTGCAGCAGGGTGTGGTTGTGCCAAATTATCTGTTACGCGTACATCGTCTCCAAAAACATATGATCTTGTTAAACGAGTTGGCATGTACATAGAAACTAGTGCAGTTAATGGACGAAGTTCTTTGTATGGCAACTGTGGCTTTGTAATTAGAGTATAATCTAATATGATATCGCGATAAAAAATATACCATGCGTTGTCTATCGATGTTGCGTTTTTACGAGACCCATTATCATATTGACATATCAGCTCATTAGTACCCCGTTTAACTAATTTGCGCATAATGGCCCAATCGGATGGTGATGCGAGTACAGACATTGCATTTTTAACCAATATATTGCCATATGTTTTGGTAACATCCACACATACGACATTATCATTTACATTTGATTTGTAATAATAGTATGCTTCATCATTGGTATATGATTGTAGTGATGGTGCATGTTGATTAGACATTTTCATAAATGTATTAAGGGGCGTGGTAATTATTGCAGTTGATTGTGTGTTATTAGAACATAGATACATTCTATTATGAACTGCAAATGCACTTGTATACGTATCTATATCACTTGCACTTCTATTTGACATCAATCGCCATTCAAGCATGTCATTAATACCTTCTAGCCACAATTTAAGTGAATTAAAATATAATTGTGTATCAGATATTGGGGCTATAGGTGATAATGTAGGAAATGGTTGTAAATATTCTTGTTGTGGTTGTATACCTAATAAAATTTTGCTATATATATTGATGGCATCAAGCAATATATAATATGAATGAAGAGATTGTGTGTTTGAATTTGGAATTGTGGTCAATGAAAGAGAATATACTAATAATGGTCCTGCTATTTCATATGCCATGTTTCGAATTAAATTATCGAGTGCATGTTTATTATCATGACCACCCAAAACACGCCTATGTTTTAATGTTAATCCATTGCCTTGGTTATTGAACAATTCTGCTATTTTTTCACGCACTTTTGTGTTTGCGGATTCGTAAGATGCAAATAATGCGTCATATAAATTAATTTCATGTTTTATGTCACACACAGTACATAAAGTTGCAACTGTTTGAATTGATATAACGGCAAGGTCTATCACATCAACATTTTTGTCCATTAACGATGGAGTTAAAAATGTAGTAAATGTTTCGTTCTTGACTACCAACGCTATCGACATTGGTATAAACCAATGATGAGGAAATGTCGTTGGTTTATATATGATCTGTGTATGATCCAATTTTTGCATTCGATTATTGGGTATAAGTAAATCATAAAGAACATTGCGCTGTGAATCTTGTACACTAGTTATAGTAGTATTTATACTACTCGTTTTTCTATACGTTAATTGTGGAGTTAAACTAATATCATCATCATCGAGAAAGATACCATGTCCACTTTCCCATACAGTTATCAAGTTTGAAAATAATTTATAATATGTTTTTCCAATACTAATATTGTCTTTTGGGAGAATGGTTTCCCATGTTCGTGATCTCGCAGATATGCTTTGACCTTGAATTCTTTTATGTTCTGTCATATATATATCCATCCATGTAGATTCATATTTACTTATATATATTGTATCGGTAGACATACTTCCAAATATAAATATCGGTTGTGTATGCGTGATATGATTCTCTACCGGTGTATTAAACACACCTTCAACAGCTTTATAATTGGGTATAGTGCTACTGGGTATGTTTGCAATTGGTGAAGCCATTATAGTATACATATCACCACCAAATATGATACACAATAACGCTTGAATTTCCCACCATCGCATATCGCGTACATATTCGGTAAAACGTTCTGGATGTGTAGTCATAAAGTGCATACTGTTGGGGATATCAATTGTAATATTTGAAAATAATGTTATATATGGAATTGTATCATTTCCGAATGGATTATTTTGTTGCATGGATACATATTGAGATATTATTATTCTAAATTCCCAAAATTTCTGTATCAAATTCCACATATATTGTCGAGCTTCTTCCAATGATGGATCCGCCTTATCAAATAAAAGTATTGAATCTATCTTATATTTAGATACCTTTTCATCCAAATTATCCTTTGTCAACGTTGTCAAGTATTTGCAAAATTCAAAGAAATATGCATCCGTATTTGTATGTATTTCAGGTGTATATTTCGATAACAATATCTCATCATTAACATCTACAATTTTGGCCAATGCATAAGCACTAGTTAACCATGGTCTATTTACTATTAAGTATTTCCCAGACAATGCATCGTACAAATTATGAACAACGTTAACACGTTTGTTATCTGTAGTGGGGGTCTTACTCATAATCCGTATTACTTTCTTGCATAATGGCCATGATGCCAAATTTAAACGTGCACGCAAAAACATAATTGCATTAATACCATGCGTTTCATCTAAGGGGGTGATGAAATGGGAAAAGGATTTAACTATAAACTTAGTAGGATGTATATCCTTACAAAATGCCATTTTAACTGTCAAACCAGTGGGTATCATATCGTCTGACTTAACATACACCCCAAAATCGTGCACTAAACTATCTAACGTACAAATGACTTTCTTGTCTCCATATAAAATAGTATTTCGAGTTGTCACATAGCAGAATCTGGCCGTAACGCCTTGTGCTAAATGAACAACTGTTGTTTCTGGATTTGCATGTATAGTATTATATATTTTATCGACATCTCCATCTTGTATCTTTGATGCTGTATAATATGGTTTGTTTGTGTAAATAAATACAATAGAATCCGTGTTATTAGCCATGAACGGGTCGATGTGACTTTCAAACGTGTTAAAATTTTTCATAAACTGAGGTTCACATACTTGATCCGGTGCGTATGGCCACCCCCTATGAAATGTAGGCGGTGTTGATTGTATATCCGTAATATCTTTATATAAATATTTTATATGTGGGCGCATGTCCACATAATATATTTCATCTGTATTCAGCTTACGCATAGGCAATGCAATGAAAACATTTGGATCTTCATGTACATATGGTGCAGTCGGGGCTGTATACGATGGTGTGGCTGCTGGTTGTGCCATGTTTCAATATAACTACTAACACGTGTTGGATATAATATTTTTTATTTACTCTGAACGTAATCAATCCATGCTATTCAGCATAGTGCTAAACATAGGATGAGAGTTGGGTGGTTTGTCCGCCGGTACATATTCAGGATCATCAGCGTCATTAATGTCAACCAACGCTCCGAATGAATTTTCGATATACAATCGCTTCAATTGGCGTAGCGCCGTTTCACGCACAACTCGTTTAGATGCCTTGGGTTGGTCGGTAACTTTAGACATGTCAGCCTTGATATTGTGAAGTGTATTTGACGTGAAGTAATGCGCAGAATCTTCCAATATGTTATTGCTTGGGCGTCTTGGTACTTTATAGGTATCGTTACTCCACAATGCGTGATCATTATAAATAAATCGCATTAGTCTACGCAAATTGCTTTTCGAATATGTTGCGGTTTTGTTGAAAAGTAATCTGGCGACATCCGTATTTTCACTTATCGATGTACGCAAAGATTCTCTGATTAACAATAAATCTTTACATATGTAATTAAATGAATGAAATATGGATGGAAATGTTTGAATGTGTGCAGTAGTGACGCGCAATAGCCAATGTTCGAGTAAGAATTTCACTTCTGGTACTGAAATTATTGGCATTGCAATTGGAGACGGAGGTTGTTGTACTGTAGTAAATTTGATATTTAACGCTTCCGTCAATTCTATTGCATCTATGGCATCATGTATGGATATAACTGGTGTTGTTAACTTTACTTTTCCTGGTGATTTTTGAGGATGTACACAGAATAGGTTTGCGAGCATCACCGTATTCTGTATGGAATGTTTAATATCAGCATAATTTGGTATAGATTGTAATACAGGAATTCGCACATGACTAATATGACTACCACTAGAATCCTTTGGATATGACACGCACAAAATGCGAGATAGAAAATATAATGAATCCATATATAATAGATTCTTACCACCAGTTACGATGTGATGTGTCATGGCCTTGTAATTGTATTGAGTATCCCACATGTGATAAAAATCTGCTAATACTAAAGAATCTGCACCCAATACATCATTATATTGAAATGATGAATTTGGATGTTGAGTTTGTGCTGATATAGTTCTCGGATCTATCGGAGGAAATATTTGACCTCTGACCCTACGAGCGGTCATGCTTGTAATAAATTGATTTCCACTTGTTTCAAAAAATTGCATGGTAGCGAAAACATTGCTTGGTCTGTAATGAAATGTTAAATAATATGTTATAGGAACCTGTTGTGTGCGGGGATGAGTACCGACTGTTTTTTGCGTTTCATATGTTATATATATGCTGCCCGTATAATACATAAATGTACGTAATTTTAATACATTTGCATTATTGTATTGTATGGTGGTTGGTATTGCTCGCTTTATTGATCCCTTGACTGTAAAATACGTAGTGGCATATTGTGTCAATCCATCCAGTCTGGTGATTATATTTGATAGTATTTGTGTATGTTCGCGGAATGCATTGTTGGGTAATATGGATAGATTTCCAATATCTGGACGTCCAATCTTGTTGTAAAATACGGCATCGTATATGGTTAAATACGTACAAAATGGATTACCAATACCAAATGTACCATATAATCCAACCGTAGTAGAAATAGATGCAGGCGCGTTAATGTTAACAGAGGTATATATATCACCCATCAACGCATTTGCAGATGTTAAGCAAGTGTTAGCAACATATTGTAACCTTTCTGCCATTTGTGTACATACATATGTATGTATATGCTGATATGATTGATAATTGAATTGATAATGTACTGGCAACCATAATTCTTCGAACCAGGTATATAATGCGTCTCTTTGAAGCAATGCTGCTTGTCGTTCATGATTATCAAATATATGATCATTTGGATTCATACAATGTGCAATTAATTGTACCCAATCATATAATACACCAGCATTTACGCAATGCAATGAGCAATGTCGCATAGTAGGTTGTATTGGTTTCCAAGCTGGATTCAATGTTGCAGTAGACGTTATTGATGTTGAAAATGCATAATTGCATTTACATGCAACCATACACCATTTCTTTTGATCCCTTGTTAATGTTTGTGCTTGGTCAAATAATTTACTAGTAATTGCATCATACGTTGGTGGCTTATTAGGGGCATGTGTGACATCTCGTATAGTCATTAATAATAATGATCTTAATGGAACTATTGGTGATGCGTATGTATTGTTATCATATGTAAATTGATGATCACGTCCAGTTCGTACTACATTTGGATTCGTCCATAATGCTGATAGGCAAGTGTCTGTTAGTTCAATATACTTAGTTAATATGGGACCCATTTCACTCATTGCGGTAGTGCTATGAACCACCATACATTCTAGTGGGCTGAGTTGTATGGCACCTCCAGTTGCATTAGCAGAACTATTTTGGATCGATTGTGATTGGGGTGATTCAATAAACATACTTCTAAATGGATATGCCGCCATCACTGCATCATCGGCATTAAAACTATACTGCGAACGCGCCACAAAATATTTGTTCTGCCCATTATTAGTAACATACATACTTGGAGGTGCTGCTACAGTGGCTGGACGCATAGATGCTACTTCTGCAACACATTTCTGTACATCTTCTCGTGTAACCATTGCAGAAGTGTCTGGCCAATGATTTATAAATATAGTATACAATTGCACCCCATATAATCTACATAATACTTCATGTACAATTAATGGACAGTGTATGCATCTCGCATATGACCATAGTGTGTGTTTTATCAAATTTTCATCACAATTAAATAATCTTTCATATTCGGGATTGTTAAAATATTTCGCTATTTTTAAACTCGATGGGAATAGTAAACGATATGTGAGGTGACATATATATGACAATGCAACACCAACTTTATATTCTATCGATTGCATTGCATCATCTAACATGACATTTGGTGGTAGTATGCTAATACGTTGGATTAATTCAGGTCGAGTAGCAAATTCAGTTCGCTCGGGTAACATTACCCTAGGGAAAAGACTATATACCCCATTTGATATAGCTTTATATAGTCCTGGGATGTAAATACTCGATTTCAAACATTCATATAGCATGGGTGTACCAGATGGAATTGCGTACATCGAATACGTGTCTGTCCATTTTGCAACTTGTATAGCGCTTTTCAGTATTGAATACCACATCAATCCATTGTTAACAACTGGATTGTCATGATAATATGAATTAACTATACTAGTCATTCGAAGTGGATCGTCAAATACAAACTCATTGCGTTCATGATCAGATAGCTGTGTATATAACACCAGGCAATCTATACTACAAATTACTTGCTTTATATAAGGATTGTATATGTATATATTTCTAGTTTCATATTCGACGGAACTTTCGCATGCATTGACGACGAGTGTGTATGGTTCTGTCTGATTAGGTATGATGATATTCTTTGAATTGCATAATAGAAATTGTAAATGCGATGTATTCATAAAGTTATGTGATAAAGTCACTACTTCTCTACCATTATATCTAGCGAGTATATCTGACGCGGACACTTTCCCATTAACGTAGCGAACGAAATGATCCAATATTAATGGGGGACTTGGGGGCAATTGTAATATATATACTCCCTGTGCATTTTGCTGAGAGTGTGCAGACTGCTGAATTTGAGCCGCTGACATCTTTTTGTGATACTTTATGCTTATAACCAAGTACACGTCCAACACATTGTAATACATCATAATATTGTTTATGTGTGATTAAATGCATAATGGCGAGTCAAGAAAATACCGGAACTGTGCTGCTCGTTAAAAATATAATCATGTCTGCAAGTGAAATAAAGCATGATATGTTTGCGCATGCATTTAAACATATAGTGGAAATGTCAATAATATATATGGTTATGCATTCGAAGGCGCCGCATTTGAAGCATATCAAGAAATGGCAAACTGATTTCTTTAGTGGTATTCGTTATATTTTACCACCTGGTGCAAGTACACCCCCGCGTGCAAGGAAAAAGATGCCTTCAGTTGATACGATCAAACCTTCCGATTCTATACTCGAAGATTGTAAATTGCCAACAGTAAATTTTCAACACGTCGTTAACTTATACGACATGGGACAACTATCCCCTGATTTATTGCGCGATTTGTCCCACATATTATTACAAGTACTTAGTCAATATACCATGGGACAAATAATTGATTGTGCAAGTAACAAGAAGAAACAATATTATAAGACGGTAGAAAGTGCACCAAATGTGTCAAAAAGAAAACGATCTAGATATAATTTTATTTATGATAGCGATGGAGCCAATGGAACTAAGCAAGACACAAAAAAGTAAATGCATGCGTTTATTAAATGCAATATGTATCAAATGCTCGCATAATACATGTCAATTTATTTAATAAAGATTGATCTACTTCATCTCGACGTTCGTGTTTCGATACATGTTGTTCCCAGTCCATTCCAAATATGAATGCGAGTGTCTTGGCGTATCTTTCCATCCACCATTCGTAATTTGCCATAACATCTTTTTTGTCTGCAGTTGATTCTAAAATGTGACGTGCATACGATGCTAGTTGCACTCTGTCGTTATCCTTCTTTATATTTAATTTTCGAAATTCCGAACTGGGTATATTTTTATTTTTCGTGGTCAATGCCAATGCATATCGGGATATTGGTTGCAAAGATGTTCGGATGAGGTACATTTCATACGCATACAAGACTTCAGATTGTGTCATTGGAGGATCGCCAGGGGTGTATAATTTAATCAATGCATTCGTGTAATTGGTTAAGTCGCTAATATTACGTATCGAATCTAGACTATAATCTTGTTCCAATTTTGTATCATCCAATTGAATTTCGTGAAACGCATCGTAACTTTTACCACATAAATTAAATAGAAATGTAATATGACGAGATAACATTGAAACGACCAAGCTACTTGTAGTGTAAATGTGCTCAAAATGGACCACAACTAATTATCACTAATTATCCTATATCCATATTGTGACAACAGTCTATCCAAATATATGGAATATTGAATGTTATTATATAATATAGATAATATAGGTGAGCCATATCCAATAGCAATGCGATCGGTGCGAATACGATTATCATGTGATTCTATGATTTTTCGTACCAAGCCATATCTTCTATTAGCAGCATGGCGCACCATAAAACTATTCAGTATAGATTCCGTGTCTATTGCAGATGTGATAGTATATATGTGATATCCATGTTTTTGAAATAATGTTATTTTTTTCTTAAATGTGTATATCCATGTGTGAAAATTATATGACTGCACATTTGTACTAAATTCTTCCCCTGCACTGGGATTGCGAGATGGATACGTAGCTAATGTATCAAGCAATTGCTTCCGTCGTTCTAATATTATATCAAATTCTTTCGGTAATATAGATCTGAATATTTCAACATAGCTATTTCTTGCATCAGAAATCGATTTCGGAATATGGCGCTTTATTTTATCAGACCATATACACCATGCTTTGTATTCGTATGATTTAATTTCATTTCCACCGCCGAAAATATCATCATATAATAATGGTAATATAAGTGCAAGTGATAACTTTAAATTTTGATCGTATTGAAAATTTAAAGTTTTATCTAGATATATATGTGCGATCGATTGGAACCTCTCATTGAAATCCATGTATAACGTATACAAGAATGTCTCATATGCTGATTTATCAATATTGCCATCAATTAATCTTTCTTGTAACATAAAGTAAGTTACGAATGTATCTGGAACTATTTGTTTGCTGATTAATGCATGTAAATCCGTGTAGATGCTATTACCATGTATCATTACTTCGAAAACTGCATCGAACCAATTATACAACGCACTGGCATATATAATGCGACTAACAGTGGTTCGCATAGATTGATTTAGCGTGATAAAATCGACAGATTGTCTACCCTTTTGCCATTCAACACGATTATGTGCCGCATTTCCAAAGGTGTAATAACATCTGTAACATATAATACTCGACACGACATTATAGGGAAAACTTTCATCGTCAATAAATTTTGGCGCAGATACTAATGTTGTATTGGATTCGCGCTTCAAAAATGTAAATACAAGACGCCATATTGGTAAATTAAAACATTTCATTGGAACTGTAATAAGTAAATCTCGACAAAAAGGAAATACGTGAGAGGTTTTCAATTTCTCGTTCAAATTTTTAATGGCCGGATCTAATAATAACGTTTGATCTTTAATTATGAAATTGAAAATTACACTCTCATATTTAAATGATCTGAACTCAGTGGCACCCCATGTATCAGATAATCCTTGAATAATATTATCTCTACCAAATATCTGACCATTATCATTATATGTTTTGTTGCTACTGTATAAGAATACAACAACCTCATCTGTCACCTTTACAAATGCTTCATATGTTGGTTTCATATAATCTTCAACCTTTCCAATAATATCAATTTCAAAATCATCCAGTGCAACCACTCCAGCATTTTGTGTATGACTTTCCAATGCACCGGATATAAAATCATAAGATACTATAAATGGAGTTGTATGTTTCAATGCAATTTTGGATTCGATTTTAAGAATATCATTTTTCAAATATTGATTATTACGTGCGGAATAAATGCGATTAGGTTTGTCCCCATGCTCTGACATGCTTGCCAAATCTTGATTATAATTGTTTATAATCATTCTATATGCATTACATCCATATATTAAACACATTGCCTCGTGTACTAATACATTATCCATATGATCCCGTGCAAAATTCCATGCAAAATGCTTAGCATTTTTTACATTATTATTGAAACGTTTCTCGTATTCTTTTTGCATAGTACGCGTCTTTGAATCAATAGTATCAAGCCCATGATCCATTATAAAGGATAACGCAACACCAAATTTATATTCGTCACTTGTTCGAACTACATAGTCCACTATACATTCTGTCGGCAGATGGGATAATAGCCCAGTTGACTTATATAAACTCCGTCGTCCATCGGATATTTGAGCAAATAATTCTTGCATATAGACGACGGATCTATTAATTCTATGTGGATGATGGTTACATTTCGGATCTGCTGCACTAGTTAATAGAATATTGGACCACAATAGTCCATTTGCTAATGCAGAATTTCCAACGGGATATGTACCCGTAGCTGCAGATGTACCCCAAACATTTCGTTCTGTAAATATATCATAATTCGGTAGTGTTACTCTTTGTTCTGCAAATGCACAATATAAATAATCCAAAGAACATACATAGGTATCAGTTTCAAGATTACCAACGTAAACATATCCACCCACTACGTTGTCCATGTTTGATGCATTGCCAAATATATATTTATGTCTAGTTACATTGATATCACTAAATGTTTCCACTTTATATGTAGGCGTCACAGGAGGTCCCAAATCTTCTATAACATATTCGTATGTCATATCATCAGAATACACCTGTATTGGTTCCTTAGATACGATAAAACATATTTTGTTCACGCCTTCAAAGCATGATCCGGGCACCCAGGCTTCTATTGGAACTTTAATCCCATCGGGAAATTGGAATTTATGTGCCGTTTCAAAATATTCTTGCACATGAGTTAACTGCAACCCCTTGCGACCTCTTTGAAATGCAACCAGCGAGGTGATATCCACTGTAGTAGTAGTTCCCGGGAATAGTACTTTATATGAATCCATATTGTGTGTTTTTTATTATACGTCAATATACACAAACACGCACAGATAAATATCTTTATTGATTCCTCATAATACATTTATAGACTATACAACATTTGATGTATTCAGTGAAGTCTTGCTTGAAATCTTGCGACGATGCCTTGAGTCTTGTGTATAAACTGGCGACATATGTGGACAACCTCGTGAATCTGGATTTTTCCATAATACAAAGGCCCACCCTTTCATCCATAAAGCCCTCTTTGCCTTTGTATTATGGGGGTATGTCTATACGCGTGCATACAGCCATACCCACCAGATAGTGGACGCGACCCTACCACGCACGCGAATGTAGCGCAGCTATTACTATCTAGCAATGCGACACATATAACAACTTGCACATTGACTATCAACGCAAGCCCTACCTAACAGTAAGCTCCTGCCTAACCATGCCGAGGTCATCAACCAATGCACATGTCGTAATATGTGTCGCAATGCATATTGAATCTATCTACGCGAACGCGAATAGAAAAGAAAGGAAAACATACCATTGGAACAGCAACCATATCGATGCACATTGCACGTGGCAACCTGGTGCATAACGATAAGCTTGAGATAGTGGACCTCGACTAGGTGTGAGTGATTAAAAAAAATACAACTTCTTACCAAACAAGGACGCATATGATCGATCCAAATTGTGCGAAACCACACCCCCCGTTCTGCTCTGCCGAAGCAAAGTTACTAGGAGAGGTGTGGAACGCGGTGGGGTTCTGCCCAGCCTGAGGCCATGTGCGTGTGAGGCCTCGTTCCTAAACAATTCACACGCACGGATCGATTGGACATCATAACGAATACTCATTGCACACACATACGCAAATTTAAGTGTCACATATACTATCCAACCATCTCCATATTGTATAGCGCCAGTGCACTGTCCGTTGAAACTACACCTCGCGCAGTGCGCAGGAGGTCTGCTCTCATGCCAAAAACGCCTCGACTATCCCATTGCCATAGCTATGCCCACATCCCAACCCCCATTTTCCCTCTAGAGCAGGCTTCGTCTACGAACACGCATTAACGCTATACATAATGCAGATATAATTACCATTGCACCTGATCCTTACATACACCCTAACTATGTGCTTGCCAAGTATGCAAACGGTCCCAAGTTGTGCCTTAGACATCGATACCAGTCAGAAGATCCGATATCCCATATATGTGAAAGCTTAAACGGCAAACGTTACACGCCGCCGCAATTGTAGGACGTTAATGATACTACCACGCTGGTCATGAAAATCTCAGAATGACTGGTGGGATTGCTCAGAAACAGTCTCAGGCATTGGCTTGGCAGCATGGATATTTGCAAACGCTTCCATACGAGATATCGGCGGGGTTAGACTTCGGTCATCTTCACATCAAGAAAATCGCTGCATACAGCTTGGCACAGGAGAGTTGTGCGATGCAAATGCGCACACTACATAACCTCGACTCTAATATGTGACACACACACAATGTGCAATGAATTCGTATGCTACGCATCTCTACCCGATGCGTCGCCCGCTATGCGCCTTTGTATGGCAATCGCAATTACATCACATACACACCAATGAAATAGCTAAGCGGATGTGCGTTTACACTCCTCACAACATGCGCCGCTGCACCAGTGGTGTCGGTCAATTCCAACCAGACACGCAAAAGCATTAAATAAATAAAAATCTATGTGCAGTAACGGGCCATGTGCAGTGTAAATACACATCCCCTAAGAATCCCTTCCACCAACTGAACACTAGAGAAAGTTCTAAGCTAATGGTCCTACTCTCACAGTAAGCTATGGAAAAATTCGAGAATGAAATTATAGCCGCCATCGGTGCACTAGGTGCACTTGCTGGCGGCTAATAACTCCACCGTTCCCAATCGAAGCCAGACATCGCAACGAAAAATCTTCGACATTTGGCGTGATGCGGATAGGCCCAAGGACAACAGCCTTTGGTCCCAGACGATTACCAAACGACCCAAACCCGCGACTGAGAGAGTTATGTATAATGCTACTACCCAGAATGTATACGAATCGGCACATTGGTAAATGGCTTGACTTGAAGTTCTTTACCAGTGTGCGTATACATTCAGAGGTATAGCATCATCTCAATCAGAATGGGCATTGGAGAGCCCGGTAAGGTCCGGGATATGAGCAGGCCAATTCACCCTAATTACACATAAGCCTCTCTTATCGTTACATTAGAGCCCCGCAAAAGTATAGAGGCATGAATTGTTTCCGCATTGGTCCTAAACAGACATCAGTCTGTTTTCCCCAGCTAGCTCGATAGCCTGCTCAAAGATGCACCGGGTCCCCGTTCTACATTACCCAAGCAGCAAAATCTGGCCACTATTAAGATCGTGTTCGTGTAGCCGAAATTTTGGTGTAAAGCTGTGTATTATACAAGATCAAAGCAATTCTAGGTGCATGCAACACTGTATACACCGGTCTCTGTTACACTTAATCATCAGCGAATTGGAATCGGATCAAACCAATATATTCCATTGGCAATAGAAATTTTGAATCAATTTTGTGAATCTCCCAATTTGGAGACGATGCCAGAAACCACACCATCGTCCGATATGTTCCCCCTGACTACACGGCCCAACCCGCTCATCTAAATACATATGCGGTCCTGAACGTTAAGATTATTCCTGACTTCAAATTGCGTGTAGGCGAATGTTCGAGGCTCGGATAACGGCTACCAATGCATCTTCAATATGAATTATCCACCAGCGACCGCCCGCAGTACCACACGCCAACTATCCGACTATCTTATACTGGCCTACTGGATCCTGAGATAGGAAAGAAGAGAAAAAAAAGAATGCGAGACAAGGACAAAAACGCGCGCGACGCATTCGTGTACCTAAATAATGGACGCGCCTACCACCATTCCCACACTATGCATGTTAGTTGCAGTGCGATATCATTACAAGCTACCACAATTTATTTTCCCTATACTATATCGCACTGCAACTAACACACAACAATCGCAATTACAACGGAGCGCTCTGTGCCTAGTGTATTGTGCGTACACACTACATATCCCACTTGGTGTGCATTGTGCAGTAGCTAGTATATCTGCCTACATCCCAAGCTAGCCTATTCGATCTGCACATTACACACACACAATTCCCTAATATATAGTGTATTTGTTGGACAGCGCTAACTCAAGCGAGTGCCAATGCGTACGTAGGGAGGCAATAATAGTGTCGAGTAATTTAGTGTAATACCTCACATAAAATAATTGCTCGACACTGCATTGGGCACCCGTGCTCAACCACAATTGCACACGCAAAGAGAGCGTTCTCGCCCATTAAATTCCCGCTCGTCGCCGATAGCACAGAACGCATCTCTTGCGGCACAATTGATGTGAGCGTCCTGACTTATCGATATGCCATGCTTACGAAATGGACCTGCCTGCCAGTCCCCCGATAATATAAGTAACAACGGGACTATCTTTTTAAAAGCGCATCGACAAAGATACACAAGAAGACCTATATATTGCATGGCATATCGCACGCAGATAAAATTAATGTGCCTATTGTCCCGGTGGAATCCATTCAATGAACAACGCACTTTCACCCATCTAATTCTTGCGAACGTGCCAAAAACAGGCCGTAAAAAACAGAGAAGAATTCTAGGGGTGAACGTAAGTCGTCGAACATTAAATGTTACCACATGCAGAGGAAAGTGGGCTTTCCATAACTAGCCGGGAGTCGGTCTGCCAGTCCGCTACCGCCGCTGTCGCTGCTGAGACTGCGCTCCGCGGCGCATTTTATACACGTCAGAGCTCCTCTCCGCCACACCTGTGAGCGAGAAGGCGAAGGCGCGCTGCGCGCTCCTATACGTCAGGTGCTCTTTGCTCCGCCTACGCGCCACCATGCGGCGAACGGCCGTTGGTGGATTGTGAATATCACCCACGTGCGATCACCCCCTCAGTGCCTCGCCGCCGACCCCTCGCTCTGACGGTATATAATTCGAAGACTGTGCGTATTTTCTCATAGCTAGCATTTTGCAATGGCCGACATTATTGTCAATGATACTGTTGCGAAAAACATGGATATTTCGCAAGAAGCCACTGATGCTGATGCCCGGGCCGCTGACGCTGGGGTGGCTGCTGACGCTGGGGGCGCCGATGCAGAGGCTGCTGTCCTGCCTGCCGCTAAGGAGAAGGATTCCGGCGACGCTGCCAGTGATGTCCCAAGGGACCGCGAGCCCACACCCAAGCCTGTCAAGCGATCCCGCTCAAGACGGAGCGACACGCCGGCACCTACCGGGAAGGGTATGGAGTCTCTGCCAGCTAAGACCGACAAGCCGCCCGTAAAGCAGCGAATCACATCATACCCCCCTGCAAAGAAAAACACCGGACCATGTCGCCAAGACGCTGATAATGTGGAACCTGTTTTTAATGTACCATACCCCATCGAGGCACCCAAAAGCATGAGTTCTCGTTTTAGAAGGTATTTAAAGATGCGAGATACCGACACTTTTCTAACCAATGAGCAGTACGAAACCATCGTGGTCGGCATCAGACCACAGGTCGAAAAACTGTATACCGAAGCGAAACCGCACCCCCTCCCTGAGCAATTCCCATCGCGGGATATTCCAGCCTCGTGGAAAATAGAGAAGTTGAAAGTGGAATTTAACTCGACAGATTTCGATACATTGATATTTGTGACCTTTGCTTTCATGCTCTTTCACTTGCGTCCAAGTGACTTTGCCAAAGTGGAACGTTATTTTAAACCCTTTGTGTGCACTTCCCTGAAGAAAAAATATGTCTTTAACCACAATGTACTGTGTATTCAGGAGCACATAAGAAAGAGTTTTTCTAGAAATCCTCATATTTTTATACCACGAGACTCCGACGACGAAGTTGTCCAGCCCGTTTTGCTGGCTCCGCTGTCCCCGGATAATAAGTACAAATTGATGTTGATTAACGGCTGGACAACTCCGTACTTTTATCCCTTTGTGGTGGACGTGGAAAACATTGGCTACAAGCGTTTAATCGACATGATAATTGCCACATATGTCACGACCCCCTCGTACACCACGGATGACATAAAATGCAAAATAGTGAAGCGGCTGGTTTATGCAGGAACGGTATACAAATGGCACTTGCAATGCATGGTAAAGGACATTGACGGCTGCATTAAGTTTAACGACTATCGCAACCGAGAAGCTTGGATAACTGACGGTGTTATCGATGGGGTAGCAGTGGAAATTATCATGTCGAGCATTCGTGTCATGTTGACAAGTGCTCTCTTCACCCAAAACGTAAAGCGCGGATATATGCAGTGCTTTATTGAGGGATGTCGCCATTTTTACAAATATACATCTAAGGAGGATTTGAAAATGCCATTGGACATAAATTCTCGGTACATGGAACTGCGGTTCATGCTTCCCAAAATGCTTCAACCCGACGTCAAACACAATCCCCATGTGTTTTCAAAGTGGCCCATTGCCCTAAACCGCCCGAAAAAGGAAGAGTGTGAACAAATGTGTCGCTATATGTGCCACTATCAATTGGATGAATGTAGAGAGCCTGAAAAGCAGGCCATTGCCTCTGAAATTAGGACCAAATTGTTTTTGCAGGTGATTTTGGGCGTCATGAACAACAGTTATGCCAATGGTGGTATATTGCTGTATTCTAACGATATGTATGTCATTTCTCGATTGCTGTCTGTGTTGGAAGATATTTGCAGTCACATTTCCTCTACCCAGACTTATTATGAAAAGCGAGTGTTTTTCAAGCACAACTTGCACACTCGGCAAGATCACATGTATAAGATGAGCATCGAACCCAACCGTTTGTACAAGTTGAAGCCTCACGTTTCGGGCGACAAGAAAAAGAACATTTTGGTACTTGCATTTATGTACGTTAACAACGACCACGAACTCCTCAGAATTCACAGTTATTCGAAAATGTCTAGATCTATATCTTGCATGGGATCGACCACTGACTTTAACATAATCCTCCCCATTTGCATCACACACAAGCCCGCGGAAAACAGGGAGTTTGTCGACAAGTATTTTGACAAACTAACCTTCATGTCCATTGCTGCAGCCATGCACGTGCCGTTCGTGGGTGATCTCACAAATGCTGTGATGCACAGTTTGGATAATGTGGCCAGGCTACCCGTTGCGATGATCGGACCGTACTACAGCATTCATGCCCATATTTGCACATCTTCGCTCGTGAAAGAAACTGTGCCCGGCAAGTATGAATGTAAGTTGTATGATATGCAGGTTCCGACTCCCAACCCCATTTACCAAGCTACTCAGAGCGGCCCGATGTATCAGCTTCCTCCAGTGCCTGCGTTTGCAAATCACAACTATCAATGCATAAGGAATATGAACGTGTACTTGAAGACGCTGGAGGCCGACCCAGAGCTTCAGGCCTATGCTCAAACTATAGCCAATGGTGAGGTGCCGCCGCCCCCACTCCCAGAAAGGATACAGCCCGAGCCGATGCTGTATGATGCTGCCAATAGGCCAATTTGTGTGGCAGACCCTAGCACAACGCAGGATGATGCCTTGATGAGAGACCGCATTGGCCGTTATATTGGCATCAACACTGCACATGCCCGTCAGGCCGCCAATATGACATTTCCAATAAATGAACCATCGTCTCCACCGAATGATAACTTTGGAATTGTTGAAACGGAGTCTACACCCATGCCTTATTCCATACCCACCGAGCCCATATACCCATATTGTATTATAACTGAGGAGGCTGGTACTGTGAATATAGATGGACCTGTGCACAAAAAGAGCAAGCTGTCGAACTCTGATGTTGTGGTTGTTTCTCCACTGTCTACAAATTCTGAGTTTGATTCTACCACAGAATCTGTTGTTGATACACCCATGTGCTACTTGTCTCCATCTTCTGTTGTGTCGCCGGCAACTAACCAGGACTCGTCCGAGTTGTTTATTGACCATGACAATGTAAACATTGCTGTTCATGATATAGAGCTACCTCCGTTGGAATATACAACATCGCAAGACGATTCTTTGCTTGGTGAGAAGAAGAAGAAACGCAAATATACCAAACGGTCGAAATAGATATTTTTGGACTTTGTCACAAATGTTTGTGGATCAACTACTACTCCATATGATTTGTATATATTTGAATGAATGCGCTGTTTGTGTGTGTGGAATACATTTCTATGATTGGATATGAATGTTCAATAAAATATTGTAACACATGTTTAATATTGTATACTGTTTTCATTTCCATTCCGACGGAATACCCTTAACTTAACCTTCACTAGAGACGCGGTTGTTGAACGTCTGACTTTCAATGTCACCTAGCCAGTCTCGGTCATTCACAGGGAGTATCTCTAAATTTGTAAGTAAAAATGAAATGTCAACGCGTACCTAACCCCCCATCCGACAGGCTTGGTTAAGAATACCAGTAAAACTCTTAATGTCAGCACGCGCTTAAAGCTCCCCACAGTCTCGGTTATTCACTGATGAATATCAACAAATTGGTAAGTAAAATGAAATGTCAACACGTGCCTGACCTTTTAAATCGTCAGTAGCTATACAATGAACTCAACGCACACGCCCTTGGAATGAAACTTGAACACATGTCTAACCTTTACAATGAACTTGGAGTCTAGTGTAAAAAAATTTCCATCTCGGTACGCCTCCGACCTACCTACCCCCCGGCCGCCGGGGGGTACCTAGGTCACTAGTGTACCTCGAGCCGAGCTGGAAAAACTTTTTGGGCGAGATTTCAGGTGACTCGTCCAGATACCTCCGGCTATCGCCCGAGGGTAGGTGATAGTGAATTTTTGGGGCTATGATCACGTGACTATTTGCTTAATATCTCGGGACCTAATTGTCCCACGATTACGCAACTTAGATATTTGTGCTTAGGACCAAAAATGTCACAAAACGAACGCACTGATTACGTAATTATTGCATAATTAACGCATCACGTGACCCCAATTTCTTAATTACTCGAGACCTAATTAAGATACACAAATAACAATTGCATTTTTAAACTCGGGATCAAAAATGCAACAAAATAGACACCTCGTTTGTCTAATTAGCATGATTTTTAATTATGGTTAGGCTTAGCAATTCTACATACCCTCCGGCGATCGCCTGGGGTACTTGAATGGTAGTCTGAAATCGAGCTGAAAAAGTTTTTCCATCGAGATCTCAAGTACGCCTCTGACCTACCTACCCCCCGGCCGCCGGGGGGTACCTAGGTCACTAGTGTACCTCGAGCCGAGCTGGAAAAACTTTTTGGGCGAGATTTTAGCGACTCGTCCAGATACCTCCGGCTATGGCCTGAGGGTAGGTGGGTCTCAAAAAATTGGGACTAAGATCACGTGACCTTAATTGCTCAATATCTTGAGAACTAATTGGCCTGCGATTATGCAACTTGAATATTTTGGCTTAGGACCAAAAATGTAACAAGACAAATACACCGGTTACGTAATTGTTACGTAATTAAGTGGTCACGTGACCTTAATTCCTTAATTACTCGAGACCTAATTAAGATACACAAATAACAATTGCATTTTTAAACTCGGAATCAAAAATACAACAAGATAGACACCTCATTTGTTTAATTAGTGCAATTTTTAATTACGGTTAGGCTTAGCAATTCTACATACCCTCCGGCGATCGCCTGGGGGTACTTGGGTGATAGCCTGAAATTGAGTTGAAAAAGTTTTTCCATTGAGACCTCATGTACGCCTCTAACCTACCCACCCCCGGCCGCCGGGGGGTACCTAGGTCACTAGTGTACCTCGAGCCGAGCTGGAAAAACTTTTTGAGCGAGATTTGAGCGACTCATCCAGATACCCCCGGCTATCGCCTGAGGGTAGGTGGGCCATTTTTTGGAACTACGGTCACGTGACCTTTATTGTTTAATATCTCGGGACCTAATTGGCCCACGATTGCGCAACTTGGATATTTGGGCTTAGGACCAAAAATGCAACAAATCAAGTGTGATGGTCACATAATTATTGCGTAATTGGTTGATCACGTGACCTTAATTTCTTAATTACTCGAGACCTAATTAAGATACGCGAATAACGATTATATTTTTAAACTCGGAATTAAAAATGCAACAAACTAGACACCTTGTTTGCCTAATTAGCACGATTTTTAATTATGGTTAGGCTTAGCAATTCTACATACCCTCCAGCGATCGCCTGGGGGTACCTAATTGGCAGTTTCATGTACGCCTCTGACCTACCTACCCCCCGGCCGCCGGGGGGTACCTAGGTCACTAGGTAACATCGAGGAATGGCAGTAAAATGAAAAATGTTGACTTTGCGCCAGACCAATCAAAAAGGTCTAAACGGAAATACACAAAGCGGATTAAGACTGGGCGTGTGTGATAATATTGTGTAACATGTATTAGTGTCCTATGTATGTGAACATGCGTGCATTTATGTGAAACCTGAGTGACTTGTTGTAATATTATATGCATGTGAAAAATGTTTGCTGCCTACTCGTGTAAAATATACTTTGAGGGAATTCCAAGTCATCGAGGAATGGCACTAAAATGGTAGATTTGCACCAGACCAACCGGAAAAAGTCCAAATGTAAATATATTATGTGTGTGAACATGCATTTGTGTGAAACTTGAGTGACTTTTGCATGTATGTGAGAAATGTTTACAAGTGTGTGAACATGTATGCATTTGTGTGAAACTTGGGTGACTTTTGCATGTGAGAAATGTTTATAAGCGTGTGAACATGTATGCATTTGTGTGAACCTTGGGTGACTTTTGCATGTGAGAAATGTTTATAAGCGTGTGAACATGTATGCATTTGTGTGAAACTTGGGTGACGTTTGCATGTGAGAAATGTTTACAATTGTGTGAACATTGTGTAAATTGTTATAGCATTGACTAATGTGGTGTGGTATATATGTATGCGAGAAATGTATACATTGTGTGAAACTGGTGATTGCTATAGAATTGATTGATCATGTGGTGGTAATAAATAATTTCAGACTGGTATTCTTGTGTTTGGTGTCGATACTTATAACCACAAATATATGGTACCACAAGTCAGACACGAACGCGTGATATTAAAGGACACAGGAGCCAAGCAATGCCCAAACGTTTAACATATCACACACAACTTCGCGTTGGAGAAACTCTGCGCCTGACAAACTCTGCGCTGACACCAAATAATGCACCCTAGAGATGGCATGAGTTCTCAAAAGAAACATATGGATATAAATTTTATTACGTCCTAACTATTCACCTATTTAAGCTAGGACCAAACAAATTACATTTCTGAAATCAGCGCAAAATTTGCAACAAGATAGACACCTCACTTGTTTAATTACGTCAAGAATTAGTTATGATGAAGCTTAGCTGGCTGTGACGTCACAATCTGAAAAATTTTAGTAGGTGGCGGCGGGCGGCTCGCTCGCCGGGGGGTTGAAACGCGATTTTGCCCCGAGGCTGAAAAAGTTTTCGAGCCTCGCTGGAAACGCGATTACAACTTGCACGTAATTACAACTTGCATATTTGGAATCGGCATCTAGAGTAGAACATCTTAGACACCGAGTTCGCCCCCCTGGGCCAAAATTTGGTGGTCACGTGACCTTAATTACGTAATAATTAATTAACTAATTATGCTAGGACCGAGCAAATATCTTTGAAGTCAGCACAAAATTTGCAACTAGATATCTCACTTGTGTAATTACGTCAATATTTAATTATGATTAGGCTTAGCTTATTGTGACGTCACATTTCTAATACAAAACCTAGTATGCGGCGGACGGCTCGCTGCCTGGGGGTTGAAATGCGATTTTGCTTCGAGGCTGAAAAGTTTTTCGAGTCTCGCTAAAATGCAATCTGACCCTCAGACAGCGAGCTGCTCGCCGCTACCATATAGAACAAATCGAATATGCTTAATATCTAAAGAACTAATTATGTTACGAATCAGATCACCGAGCAGAACATTTTAGACATCGAGTTGAGCCATCTGGGCCAAAATTTGGAGATCACGTGACCTTTATTGACTAATACCTCTTTCTCTAATTAAGCTAGAACTCAATAAATTATATTTTTTTTAAATACCTCTGAATTTGGAACACTATAGACATATATCACTCGTTTAATTTCATTAATATTCATTCCATGCTAGCACTCTGAAAAAACCACGCGCTCTAGACGCGTGAGTGTACAACATTATATACATATGCCATAGGAACGACGTTTGCTCGATAAGATATGGCATCGTTACTGGATATAAACAGTAAATTGTTTCCAGTGGGACAAATCGTAAATGTGATAGATCTGGATAACGATGTATACAGAAATGTGCAAAACAAATTCCCCAATGCAGACTCCTATCCATTGGCAATTGAAGTTATCTGCGGAACGCCCAAAGAAACAATCACGGAAAGTGAATTGACACCTCTGAGGCAAGCATTAAAGGAAGACTGGTGCAAAATATGCATTGTAAACATGCACAATGTCAACCAGGGTTATCATGTGTTTGATGCAATCTTCAAACAGACATCAACGCCCATTGAATTGGATGCATTGAAGATAATATGCTGTTCCGGCCTTGGTTACGGTGACAACACAAAAAGCACCCATAGTGAATGGGAAATATGTGGTGGAGTATATGCCCGCGAAACAGAGTCTGACCGAGCACACAGAATCCATAGAAGACATCAAAATGGTGGAAGGGTTTGGGCGTGTAATGACAGATCGGTCACCGTCGTGCCAATTTCTCATCCAGAGGCATAAATCTGCCCCCAGCGCGAAAATCGGCCCGGACTTTAAACTTCGCATCATCGACAGCACGTGTGCACACGAATTTGACAATCCAGTGTGTTTGTCCAAGTCAAGTTGTGTCCAATGTGAACTGTTGGAATCTGCTCCCAGTGTACACGTGAATCCCAAACACATTTGTTTGGCGAATGCCAAAAATGAACATTGCTGCGATGACGACACAAGCCTTGCTAACAAACTGAAATGTTTGTCCATAGAACGAAAAAAAGAGGGGTGTTGCGAGGCGTGTACTACCAATTTTGCGGCGCTCACAAAGTACTGTGAAGACGCGGTAAACAGTTTGTGTGTCCTGAAAAGAAGATTGGCGGAAAATGAAAATGCAAAGTCGTTTCACGAAACGAAACGCATTGTGGATTCATTTCAGATACCCGCACCGGCTTGTCTGAAATATGTTAAATTTGTCCAGTTTGTGGAACGTTTGATATCCAGCGGTTGCAGAGGCTGCCACCGGACAATTTCATCGCAACACGAGGTGTGGGCCGTGGTGTGTCTTGTGTTTGAAGGTTGCACGCAACGCCCCAATACCACGTTGACCGTGAGATTAAACGCGATTCCAATACGATTCAAGCGCAGGCACGTGCTACCCGCATTATGTGGTTCATACAATTTGCCAAAGTGTCAAGATTCTCGTTTGACTCGGGATCATTTGAGCTGGATATGACTGACATACACACAGAGTGTTTATATGAGTTTGCGAAAAATATAAATGTGTGGAATGGGATAACTGCATTGAAATTGACACGAGAGTGTTCACTCGAGAATATAATATACGAGCTGGTGACAAAACAAGACTCGACCATTCGCTGCTTGTCTTTGCCAATATTAGACACGTATAAAATTTTCTCAAAAGAACACGTGCAAGCGATGCTCTCAAGTACACCATCGTTGGAAATGCTCGAACCTCTTAGTGAATTGGCTTCACGTAGATGCCATAGTGGAGGTCATCGAAAAACACCCAAACCTCTAGATGGTTGGAAATGCATTTGCCAGCAAGAGAATCAAAATGATGAACTGTGCCAATGCATTGGACATAGACTGGCACGTGCTGTTGGGAAAACAGACACAAATTACATCATCGACCCAAAAAACGACATCAAAAAGCTGGAAATGTGGGCGCAGATGAATTGTTTTTGGGTGTCGTTTCCATGTACACAAATGATCCGTGTGTGGAAAATGCCCGTGCAATTGTTTTAGGCCTAATTACTAAATATAAGAACACGTGCTCGGGCTCTGACGCCTCCCCGGCAACATAGTATCGCCCAGCAACAGGAACTCTTCCATGTGCGCTCACGACCTTGTCCATATTTGCATTGTTCTCGCAAGTGGGGAGATATGAGATTGTCAAGTTCACGTCGTGAGAGATAAGGTGCCGTTTCTCAGAAAAAGTGTCAAGGGGGTAGAGTGACGCCATTGAACACTTCTCCATTGTCTAAGAGACGCCACCATATCCAAGATAAGGTGCACCGACCGCATTCTCAGAGCAGCGACGCTGCCGAAGCCAAAAGATAAGGAGCATCGATCACATTCTCAGAACAGCGACGCTGTTGTCCATTGTCTAACATTAGACGAATGAGGAGAGATAAGGAGCACCGACCGACTTCTTCTTGAAAACAGGTGCAAGTGAAGAGCATTGTCCATTGTTTTACACGAGGAGCACCGACCGACTCATGTGGAGCGGAGCGACATGACATGAGACACATGTCGACATATGTCTTTGGTCGCCGTCCACCCCACTCGAAAGGTTTCCCTCTTTCGTATATGTATATAAGAAGGAACGAAAAATGACGGTAAGCCACCGATCCGCGACTGCCAGTCGAGCCTCGCCTTCGCCTTCATCATTGATAACGCCTGCCACCATGAATGAGGCTGAAAAGTTTTTCGAGTCTCGCTGGAAATGCAATTAGATATAACGCAAAACATTGAACGTAAACGAAATACTGACGTAAATGATCTAATAGCGAAATGCGTAACGTCCACTCCTATTACACTAAATTATACACTAGAGGACACCAATACCTATGATAGGTTGCGCAAAATCCGTAAAATTCCAATTATAGATTTAATGATAGGAGCGGCTATCATTCTTGCAGAAATGTGCGATGATGACATGCCGTCCGTAGCGGCATTTAAAACTAACGAATTGACCGTTGAATCGCTGGAACGTTTTTTGTTTGGGGCTGACGCAAAGAAAACTAGCAAACACAAAGGAATGTGCAATTGTGTTAAATTATATGAACTAATGCCAGAAGTTGATATATTTGCACAATGGATGTGTTTAGCCGTCGTGCGTAATATAGATCCGATCAACGAGTACAAATCGTTAAAACACGACAGCTTTACGTTCCGTTAACTCCGATACGTCTCCAGTCTACAAATTTGATGACATGTTTCAAAAACAGCCACAAATCTACGACCCCGTTACTAGAAACCTTAAATATATTGCCGATGCCGATTTATCTCCCGAAATTGAAGCTATAAAAGTGTCCCATAGATACAGAGCCATGGTCGAACATGCAAGCACAATTACACAGCACAAAGCCGAGCAGGAGCGTGATTTGCGTCACGAGCCCATTGAAGTACGAGGGACGGAGTTGGACAAGTTCCCAAGATTACAAACAGACGGGAGTAACGTTACAAAGGAAACATCTGGATTTCTGGATACTATTAAACAAAGCATGCTAGACATATTGGGGACAAACGACCAAGACTTGGATGAAGTGAGCTGGCAAAATCTTGCTCAGAGCGACGACGATGACACATCCGAAACATCTGATGACTCGAAGAAATCGGTGGTCAATTTAGTCGACCCAAAATAAAAAAAACAATCTCCAAACAAAATTCTTTGTTGATTGTATAAATATCAAAAGTGCCCTCAATTCATACAAAATCACCAACACCGTCACACATCTTCATTAAAACACTGTACGCGCGCACACACCACCACGCACACAATAAAGGTCACTCAAACTTTGGTTTCTTCACTGTGTCCACGATGTCCTCAGTTTGACGTTTTTGCGTCGGTCGATCGTGGAATGCACCACTCAAGTCGACCTCCAGCTCATCATCATCAAGGGTGACTGCGGTCCCATACATTTCGTTAAGATCTGTGGGGAGTTGCCGACTGAAGACCCTGTTCATGACCATCATGACATAAGTACTGATCGCATAGAAAAAGAACTAATCGCGTCATCGTACAGAACAGGGCTTTATGTACATGCTGGCATAAAAAAACCGCACTATCTACTAAATTATTTGAGACCTTGGGGGGACTTGACGACGGTGTTAATAATAATTACCCAGAACTGCACCAGTTATAGCTATAAATAAAGGGAATTAGTGAAAATAGCGTAGGAATTTCATATTTGCACCAAGTTTAGTTACATATCGCATGCATGAATAACGAAAACACTTTTCATTGCCGCGTCGCCTCTCAATCTCGCCACGTGTCTGTTAGTAGCACGCCTTCGGCTGCTTCTTTCCAAACAAGCTTCGCGATAATGTTCTACCTCATGAAACATGACACATGCATGATGCAATGAAAAATCATATGGCGTTTAGCACACTTAAGGTACGCTATTCTAAGCACACCAACGCGACCGCGCAAGATTGACACAACTTACCAGACTTCTTTCTACTCGAATGAAATAATTACGTCGTCATATCAAAAAACAGTTTCAAGTAAACATTAAATGTCATAAAACGCGCCATTAAAACATGGTGGGTGTGCTATTAACAAAAAAACGCATTCCTTGGGGGCGAGTGAACCTGTCGACGCCCCGTGCACTCCGGCTCAAGGTGATAATTACGTGTGCAGCTGCATGTCTTTTTTTTCCTTGAGCAATTATCAGCCTACTATCCTGAAGTTCAGGTGAATGAACGCAGTAACTTGCATGCTATTAAGTGCATTGAGTGGCAGTGCCTATCGACTCCCAGACATCGCGCTTTACTACCGTGGCCCAATGCCTGTTAGCCAGTTTCCGAATGCGGAATTTATGCGCGAGAAATCTATCGAGGCTAATTTAATATTATTTATGCTACTACGCGGATCCAGCAGTGACGCAGCTGGTCAATACATGCTGCTTCTGCAGTGCACAGGCTTGAAGCAGCCGCCGGTAGCTGCGGCAGCTGCGGTAGGCACGGGCAAGCGGAACCTGTTTTGCCTACCATGCGAAAGTCGCTGCTAACATCAGCGCCACCGCATCTTCGTGACGTCGCGGGGTGAAGGAGGTCCATAGACGTACCCCCAGCAGCAGCAGCGGCTGTAGTCCCAGCGGGGGTAGCCACGTTCCCCTTCGATGTGTGAGGATGTGGTTGTACAGTAGTTCCAGCCTCTCTTACGCTAGGTCGTGGCTGAACATCAGTTTCAAGCCTACTCGGTTTAGACCTGAATGTGTAAGGTTGTATTCTAACCGGTGCTGCAAATGTCGGTCTAAGAGCGAAACGAGCCATTAGTTTTAGTACACTGGTGGCCCGAGGGCGGCATCTGGCTGTAAGACTGTCCGGGCGAAGGAGCGCAGCTCTTTTATACATATGCCGTGACGTCAATCATAGCGCAGCGCCCCTAGCGGGAGGAGCGGGAGTCAGGTGGTGGCTGCGGCCGCACGCGACCGCGCCAGTTGGGGCCCAGCTTTTCCTCCGTGACGTCACGCGCCGGCGCAGCGCCCCTAGCGGGAGGAGCGGGAGTCAGGTGGCGGCTGCGGCCGCGCGCGACCGCGCGAGTTGGGGCCCAGCTTTTCCTCCGGCTGTTGTGACGTCACGTCACGTGGTTTGGTGGCTGCCCTGCCGCGCCCAAGGGCTGAACTGAGTGATTGCAATATGCAACGCATAAAATGCAATGCAGCTCAGCACAGCGCTCAGTAAAACGACTGTCGGCGGAACATCACGAGCTACGCAGCCAAGCTTAGCTCGTACTGTGCAAAATGCAGCTCACTGCCACCACTTGTGGATGCGTATTCGATGTGACCGGAGTTAAAGCCAATGCAGTCCGCAACATTAACAACACTTGACGCCCCGCGGAACACCTGCGCCCCGTTCTTCATTGCATGAACACTGGCGCTATCCAAACGGACCACACTTTTTCACCCTTAATGTGTTAAAGTTTTTCGTGAAAGAAAGAACAAGCCAAAACGCCAGTGCCCAAATACCGATTGCCTCATGGCAACTAGGGAAATTTTCCGCAGGTTCGCAAAGTCTGAGGCAGCAGGGCTTTAGCCCTACCGCTTTTGGATATGCAAAAGCTGCATCAGGCCTGCAAGACACTGCAGGATAGCTATTCTCAGAACCTATTGTAAAAGTATTGTGTATGCTTGGTGTTGTGGCACATCAGTAGCTAAGGCTACCATGCGCCAATCACAGCCCTTGAAAAGCGGCACTTCGATCTTCAGAGTTGCACTCGGTTCTTCGGCGACTATCGTGTGTGTGTGATTTTCAATGATTTTATAATACCTGCCGTACACAAGAAATCGAAATTTTTACGTTAACAGCATCCATATGGGACTGATATTTTCTGCGTTGTAAATTGTAGTCCCTGTTTCACATTCCTCTAACACGTCTCGCATACTACAAACACGCACGTTTGACCTGCCGTACTTGGCCAACCTGCTAACTTTCCGCTATTCTAAGCACTCTCGTGAACTGCCAAATTGTCTACGTAGGCAGTCGCAGAACGAGGAAAACACATATTAGCTGTTAAACATTGGCACTAATTGCCAATAAACAGACAGGCACCGTCAACAATAGCGTCGATCCACGAGTACGGGAAAAATTAGAGGCCGAAAGAAACAGTCTAGCTCGATCGTTAGGGTCGAAATTTGACCCTCCGAAGACCGTTACGAAAGCGGCCAGAGCGGTCGCCCAACTGTTCGAAGTGCCCGGATGAAAGACTGAAGGAGCTCGGCACAGAATATGCGAAAACGTTAGCCCGAAGGGCTCGGCGGTTGTGGACGTTGTAGTGAACACTGTCAAGAATGAAACTATTAGGCGTTCGCTATTTTTGCTGGCTCCTGTGGATATGCGCTGTCTTCACGCATGGAACACAAAGCTACATCATGACGACGCCCAACTTGGTCCGGTCAGAGGCTGAAGAAACTCGCGATCTTCAACCGGGAGTCCCCTAGGGCCGTCACCCTGACCATGGAGGATCGTGCAGTGCGCCTGCGCACACTCTTCGAAGACATCTCCCTAGGAGCAGGCAAGTCGGGTTGGGTTCGCCTGCACATAATCTTACGGAAGCTGAGCGCTGACTGTGCCGCTTCTCGAAGCGGACGTTAACACAAGGAGGTTCACAATGATAAAAGGAGAAGGTCCTGCTGCTCATAAGTGAGACGGGCGACTACCTGCTGTTTCAGATCGCAAAGCCCTTGTTCGCGACCAAACAGACCATCATTATAATAGGAGCTGTCTTGGGAAAGCATTTTGCTATCTATGGGTGGCCTCGAGAAAGGTATAATGTGCAGAACATAGTCATCTACCAGATCGTGCTGAGCGCAAAGGGCAACGCCACAGGGATGGTCAGTAACTCGTAAAAGTTGCCGGAAAAGCCGATTCTCGGCAAGTAGAAGGCAGCCGCCACTTTGGTGCTCGACTGCCATGCGATCACCTATCCTCATCCTCACCACTGCTCCTTAATTCAATGGCGCCTAAGGTTACGACAACCAAGAAAGACCCTAGACACCACAGGGGCTGCACCCGCGAACACAAACCGAAGGCACAGGCCTGTGAGCAGGTGACGCGCGCTCGTAGCTACCACTGCATAGCCCAGAGAGCAGTCACTAAGTATACCCGCGCCACGCGTTGAGAAGTGTACCCTATAAAAAACCAAATGTCATTTATGGACCAGTTAAACCGATGACAGAATCATCATTTAAACCAATGTCCATGCTATCGCCACCCTGGTTCTCTTGTCTATTCAAAATAATCATCGCAAAACAACGCACGCGCCACTTTGCATGGAACCATTTAAGACTAAAATTCGGTCTTTGCAGCGCTGCATCAAAGAATGTGTCAACCGATCTGCCTCCGAGTTTGTTGGTTTCAGTTTTATGGCCCACAAGCACCTAACGCTCTCCTGCGCCAGACGCAATGTTTAGTGTGTTCGCTTTTTGGATACGTACTAAAAAGTTGTTAAGATACAACTTAGGAGCCCTTCTAAAAATGTAAACGTCGACTTGTGCCTTATGCTAGCAGGAAGCTTGGGGGTGGAGGGAATCCAGATATTAGCTGAAAATTTTGCTCTCGAATTTTGTACATCACAATATCATGTTGGTTATCGAAAACCCATCTCCACATGCTTCACTCGTCGATATATCTTAATTAAATACGGATGAAGTTTAGTGCCTGATATGCTTGTTCGAAGGACACAGAATTACGTGTTCTTAATGCCTGCATGGCTTCATTCAAATATAATTGTCCTACCAAAGTGGTTTTTTGATTACATCGCTATCACATAGTGTTTCGCCTCTGCAGCCGCTCAGAGCAGCGACTGGAATGCAAGGCGTGCGAGGGACAATGCACGAAAAGACTTTTTACTATGACGGGTGCGCGACTGCAAGAACCGATTTGCCGCGAAAGTAGTGGATACCGCGACAGGACAGCGCACCAGAACTGTGCACACGCAGAATTTCGCCATGCGGCCGGCAATTCACGGCAGCTTATGTGCCTTTAGATTCCCTGGGCAGAAGGTCCCAGCAATATTTTCACGCTGGCGCTTGTAAGACCACTATACACACGACTGAAGATTCGTCAGTGAACATCACGTATTCCCATGCTGCACACCGCGAGAGTTTGGCGTCCTGAAAACTACCGGTAAGCCCTTAATTCATTGCACCCGAGCAGTGTTTCGCTTTTGTATTTGCAGTTAAGGGAGTTAAGAACATGTTCCAACACTGTCGTGGGGCAGGGGCTTCCTCGAACCCGTGCTCCGTTGGGTAGAGTGTCCGAGCCTTCGGGACGAGGAGATATGGAACTATAAAGCAAGTCAGCCGGAGCCGACGTCTTTGAGAGTGGGTACTCGCAGACGTCGGGCCGTTTATGATCATCTGGTCGACATTGTCAAGTGCGCGAGGGATTTAGCAATCGACAGGGACCGCAAACGCGCTAAACGGGCAGCCGAAACCGATGAAGAGCGGGAGCGTCGCCTGGCTGAACGACGAGCGAAAGATGCCGAAAGAAGACAGCGACAAGTCTTAAAAGTAGCCGCGGCGGAGACTGGCCAGCCGCTGGAAAAGAGTTCTCGCAGTGCGGAACGCACAACGAACGCAAGCTTTCGCTGGCATAACCAGGGTTAGCTGAGCTAAGCTGCAGCCATTTTTTTTCTCACTATCCACATTGGCCACTGTGTGTGCGTGCGCGTAATTGGAATTCTAAACATTGACTTCCATTAAGTTTTATTTGGGATGCATTACTGCGCCGGCGCTCGCCTCTTAAGTTTTATCCCTTTGACAGCATGCATGCACAAAGTTTTATTTTTTTTCAACGACAGCACGCTTAGACCACGAATTTCTGCACGCGGAAACGAGAGAAACCACCGCCTCTAGCTGAATACCGCGCATGCACGTTGGTTCTAACTGCAACTGCTGCGTGCCAACGACGCAGAGAAAAAAGTTTGAGGCGCGGTTCCGGTGAGGCTCCAACGTCGTATTCAACCACGCGCATCGCTGCTGGTTCATGTCCTGAGAAAATTTATGAGTTCTGGTCTACCGTAGTTGTGATTCCCGTTTTTTTATGTGACGATGCCAACGCGCACAATTCAAGAATCTGCAAATTGTTTTCCTTCATGCATGACAACGTGTTGTACGCAATGCCGCTAGCTTTTCCGTTGGCGAGGGAGCACGATTTTTGCCAGATCACGGAAAGCGGGCTTGAATCCGGGGGCCCTTTTGTGTGTTGCTGGGTAGGCAAATTACGGTAAGTTTTTTATTTCGGTAAAGAAATTTTTTTTCACAAAGTCAATCATTCCGCAAAATTTATTGCCTCTTAACATCGCATCGCACCATCATTATCTACATCATCATCATTACCGTGTGCGGCCGAATCTTATTTAAGCCAAGCCAGGTCTGCACCCGCAACGTCGATACAGTGATCGATCACCGCGACGGCGACGCATGCACGCTACTCGCACTTGCGCGTTATTCCACGATGGATGCCTCTCAGAAAAGTGAGTGACGCCTTCGTAGATTTGCAGTACGACCTACTGATTTGCACGATGTCAACGGAAAGTAGTGCGCGAAAATTTCGCCGCACAAGGAAAAGACGGGTTGGTGTTAGCCTGCAGCTCGCCGCGTGTGCCGAAGCTGGTGCTGATGCATTGTCAGAACAGTGCAACCAGCTTCAGCGTGATGTGTGTGTGACCGAACGTTTTGTGCCCGATACTGAGGATGTGCCGACCCCAGACACCACTAGTCAAGATGCTGAACCTGGGACCTTATCCTCATGTTGACTGCAGGTTTGATTGCGAAGCCAATCATAAATGCGCTGACGAGGACGTTGCGACTTTCCGGCACCAGCTTCAAACATGGGCAGTGGAGACTAGGTCGTCGCATGCTGCTGTAACGTGACTTTTGAAAGTGCTCCGCAGCCACACGTGTGTTTCTTCTCTCCCATTATCGGCGAGAGCGCTGCTACAGACACCGAAAAAAATCGAATGACCTTTCCGAAATTTCGGGAGGCCAGTACCGCCACTTCGCTGTAGAAGCAGGAATACGGCAAATCATAGTACAATGTCGAGACCTGCCACCGGAATTGAATTTCACTTTTCAGATTGATGGCCTTCCATTATCGAAGGAAAAGTTCTAGAGGCCAGTTTTGTACAATTCTCGGCTGCATAAACGACCTCAAGCATGCGGCATCATTTGTGGCGAGTGTTTTCTTCGGTGACAGAAAGCCGAGAGATGCAAATGAGTAATGCAATATACACCTCTTAAGAGCTGAATGTTCTTTTAGCTACAGGAATTGCTGTTGAAGCTTTCACAATACCTGTAAGGCTAAACGCCATAGTGTGTGATGCGCCTGAAAAGGGACGTGTTTTGTGTGTCAAAAACCACATGGGCTATTACAGCTGCACGAAGTGCACTGTTAAGGGTGCGTACATTGAAAGAAGAGTTTTACAAGCATTAGCAGTGAGCTGAGAACCGACTGCAGTTTTAGGCAGAGGTCGCAGCAGCAGTATCATACTGGAAGCTGCATTGTAGAGCAACTGCCAATAGACATTGTGAGGGATGTCCCGCTAGATTATATGCACCTCGTTTGCCTAGACGTGGTGCACAAATTCCTTGTATTGTGGTTCCGTGGCCGAAACCTATAAGGCTTGGCAGCAAATTCCCCATTGAACTCTCAGAGAAATGTCAAGGCCGCATAGTTTGTTCCTTGCGAATTTAACCGAAAGCCGTGTAGCCTCATAGATCTGGATCGTTGGAAGGCCACAGAGTTTCGTTTCTTCTTGCTTTATGGGGGACCCGTGCTTCTGTGACCGCTTCTCCCGTCACAGATGTACGAAAATTTTATAGCTTTGCATGCTGCTATTACCATTCTTTTAATGACTAGTGGCACGAAAAGTGAAGTGCAGTATGCAGGGGAGCTTCTGAACCATTTTTTTAAAGGCTTTACAAAGATATACGGCAAGGAGCATGCTTCGCACAATGAGCATGGACTATGCCATCTGGCATCCGATGTTGAGCACCTGGGGCCATTGGATTCATAGAGCGCGTTCCCATTTGAGAACCACATGTCTACACTGGAAAGGCTGCTCCGAAAACCAGAGCGACCCCTTGAGCAGCTTTGTTGCAGACTATCAGAGCAAGGAGCTGTACTGAAGGAGGCTCAGCAGACGCCAAACTTCCCACTGCTCACTGGACGAGATGAGTTTGGGCCCCTTATTGCTCCATGTCAAAGGCCTCAGGTCAAGAAGTGAAGCTGCCACTTTGCTTCAGTGCTTGAGGTCATTTTATTCTCATATGAGCCCACGAATACCTGTTGCAGTGATGAATTTTATGGAAGTTGCTCATGCAGAAGAGTGTGTTGCACTGCAAGTTGTAAGTTCAGATATCGAGTCATATTTGCATCTCCTTGTTGCACAAGGAGCAGAAAAAACTGTGCTTGAACTGAATTGCATATATTCAACAGCTGATTTTCCATTTATATTTGTGTAGGCACCACAGAATACATCTGCAGCTCACAAAAGCAGTAAAGAAGCCCGTGCGGCGCAGCGGGATGACAACAAATGGCAGCAAGCAGCTGAGTACTTTTTGAGGACCATTTGAGGACGTCCTGAGGATAAAGAATATCCTCAAAAAAAAAATCCTCAGTATGTCCTCAGGATATTTCAGTACTGGTTGGGTTAATTCAAAGGAAACCTTGAGGGTTTGGGTGGCCACTGCCCCCAAAATCTTGTGAGTGCTTCGATTTAGCATTTCTGTTACCAATACTTAGTATGTTACATAGTTATTTAGCCTCGCGTGTAAATAATTAGGTACTGCTTGGTAGCTCTCCTGACAATCTTCGTCTGGAGGGCCATTCTGGGGTTGGAGGTGATTTTTTTTTGGGGGGGGGGGGGCGTAAATGTTGTATAAGGTCTTTTACAACTGCATCTCCACTAGAGTACGAGCCTTGCGTTCTTGATCGATTTCAGTGTCAAGGAGAAATCTGATCCTCGTGACCCCAAGGGTCACTACCTTGGATCGGTTCGTTTTATTTTTTGCGCAATTCAGCGCAGACCTATGGCTTCCTTATAGTCCCGATCAGCTCAAAGCCTGCATCTCGTACATTATTGCTGTTCTCGTCCATCTCATTCCGCTCCACGAGAACCGAGTTATCTTTCTTCGAACAGCCTACAGACACGTCGCGCTCGCCTGTTAGGCCGTCTTTTATGCCAGTCTCTGCAGGGGTCTTCCTGACCTCTAGCGCACCACGTAACCTTGTCGTCCATGCGATAGTCGCGAGGCAGCCTAGAGATGAGGTGCAGCTTTCTTTTCCTTTTCCTCCGTGGCAGTGCGCGGAGTCTGTACCCTGCTCGGTGTTCCATATTCCTTTGCAGTAGGCATGGTAATACTAATGCAGTTTTTTTTTACTTTTCGCTACCGGTGGCGGCGGTCCTTCCGGGGGTCTCTTCGGGGCGGGATCTCCTTGTTCAATGGCTAGCAACGTCTTGCAGCTAACTTATCCTAACAAGTCCCATATCTGACACTTATGTGGCTTTGAGGGCCCTACTTATTCTTTGTCACAGCACTACCGTTCTGGTCACGACACATACGTGACGTGCAAATGCCAACACTGTCCCAAGAACTATCCACTCGCATGGAGCCTGGCACCACATTTCATCCAGTGCGCCAAGCGAGCTGCGACACATTCTCAATGCGAGGCAGTCGAGTAGGCCCCCTATTGTGCCATTTCAGGGCACAGAGACTTATCCATGCCTTCCACGCTCAGTAATCGTCCTACATCTAGTGCAGACAAGGCGATTGGGTCCTCTGTTTCGGGCCATACTCGCGGTTGGGAGTCGCGCAGGGGCCCTGTGCCTCCCCTTCACAGGCCTGGTGTAATAAGCCTCCTCTAACCTCCCTCCGCTGTTAGATGCATCCCTTGCAAGCACGTTGTGATCCTGCAGTCGTTGTCGACTGGAATCAACCTGCGGGCACACAACACGCCAGTCAGGGGGGTATGCAGGCGATGTTTTTCAGCTTCGCGTGACCAATTGAAGTCGGCATCATCGCACTATGCAAGGTGCAAGATAGACACGCTCGACAACGCTTCGGAGGTGTCTATTTGTGGTTCTTTCGGTGTTGGTGGCCAAGGTAGGTCGGGTGTTAGCCCTTCTGGCGCCGGCGAAGGGGTTTCTTCTGCTACTGCTTTTTCCTGGACTGATGGATACCTGCAGAAACTAAGTGGCCTTCAGCTAAAATTAGGCAGGCCCGTCGGTCCAAAAATTTTAAGTCAGTGTCTCTCTAACAGAACGCCATAGAGTATTGCTCAGCAACTTGGAACCTGGAGATACGAGCCCATTACTCAAGAGGTTCTCACGGGCGCGGTGCAGCCCTCCCGCTCCGCACGGGCTGCCACGTCTCGCGCCTCCACCCGGTCGGGCATTCCCACTAATATGGCGAGTGAGTTCTGTCAGCAGCTATTATCTTCCTCTGACAGCTCTGTTACCTCTGGGGATTTCCCGACTGGCCCTAAGGCACCTCTGATCTCTCAGTCCGCACCCTGCCTTGATGGCATTGGAACGCAGGTCTTACCGGGCGAGGAACCAGACTGGTCTGTGGCCTTTGGCATATCTCCCGTAGAGGCTACTACTGCCTCCTCTGAAATCTTTACTTTCATTGAGTTCTTGCCAATTACCTCAGCCTGCAACCAGTAGCCCTTCAGTGGGCACCAACATGCACGGCAAAGCGTCACACCCAACAGGCCCACTATTCCAAGTTTTGCGTGTAGATGACATTGACCATGACATCGTTGTGGCAGAGGCCGCTGCAACCCCCGGAATTGTCCCTGAACCTTCTAATGCCATGGCACCGGCGGTTAGGCATATTGCCCCTCTGGCATTTCGCAGCACACCACCGGGCAGCTGTGGCAACGCCTCTTTTCCTTCAGCACCTCTGCCCGGGGTGCCATCGTCTTCCCCGTCATTCCGACGGCCTGATGTAGACGTCGCTAGCACATGTGCACAGTCTAAACATTAGCAGGACCACTCAGTCTTCTCAACGAGTAATTTCAGAGCATTCCCGACAGCCCCTGGGTGGTGGCGGATGACAACTCCCCCTCAACCAGTACGGGTCGCCCTGAAAAGGACACCCAGTACTTGGACCAAAGGACATCTGAAACCAGCCCCAACCCGGAAAAAATCACCCCCCCTCCCCCGGACTCCTTTCCTGTGCGGGGGATGGTAGACTGATGTAGTTAGTGGCTAGCACGGCGTCCGTGTCTGAAACGATCAAGGAGCCCATTGATGGAGAGGGGGGCTCGTGCCATCCAGGTTTCATGCGGCCTCGCACGCTAGGTGGACCAACGCGGAGGTTGGCATAATTGATCTGGAGCTGGACTTGCCCCATGGAGAACGTTTCCATGATATCGCTATTGCAGCTCTCCGCCAGATTAGGTCAGCAGACGCCATTCGGGGCCTAAGGAAGACAGACAAGTACAGACATAGGCTTGAAGTCGAGAGGGGGGCGTCGTCGTTGTTCAGGGGTTCGCCTTTTTGTGGCGGCCCGGCTTCCAGCACCTCTCTCCCTTCCATCAACCCTCTCTCTGCTTCCCTACCGATAGTATATGAAGAATCCGCTGCTGACCCTCCTTCCCTAGATCTTGTGGAGGTCATAGACGGCTTGGCACGATACAATCTCCACAACACAGGTTTAGCCACCAATCTTTGCTCCGGCCCTCTTGCTGCCTTTGATTTTTCCATCTTATATGATCGTGTTAAAATAGGTCTCAAGCCCTATAGAGCGCTGAAGAATGTAGAGCCGGTTGTCCGGCGTCCAAGTGAGTCGGCTAAAAGTTTCTACGGCCGGCTTTACAAGTACCATCGACAACTATTTAACAAGGCCCCAAAAATCTTACTGGACGAGCTCAGCCGGAGCCATGTTGATGGGCGTAAAATCTGTTTAGCTGAGATTCACGAACAATATGATCCGCTCTTCAAGAACGAATCTCCGGAGGTCCCATGGGTAGGGATAGAACCTATAATGTTTCCATCGGAGGACCCACTCTTTACCTCTGGTGAGGTGCTTTCCTGCTACCAGGAAATGCGCGAAAATACTGATCCGGGACGAGACGGCCAAACGGTGGCGCAGCTAGGTAAAATCCCCATTGACGTCATCACTTTAGTCATGAATAAATCCCTTTCAGTGCATTGTCTACCCGAGGACCTACCCATGTCAAGAACGGTGTTATACCAAAGCCTGACATCCCAGCTTCGGCGGCAGATTTCCGGCCCATGATTCAATTAGCTCCGTCTGTGTTCGACATTTTTCTAGGCATTTATTGTGCCGTTTCACTTCAAGTCGATTTCATCCTCTGCAGATCGGGTTTTCTGATGACCGCTCCGCACAGTCCAACCTGCTCCTGCTACAGGGTAATATGAAATGGAGGAAGACAAACAAAAGAGAGTTCAATGCCGCCTCACTCGATCTGCGCAAAGCATTTCACAGCGCAAGTCACCACGCGCTATTTTCAGCCCTTCAGGAGGGGGTGCGTGCCCGACATACCTTGAGGTTGTAATATGTATGTACTCAGTGCAGAGGACCACATTTTCATAAGCAGGGGCCAAACACGCAATCTGTGTTCATACAGCGGGAGATCAAGCAGAGGGACCCTTTGGCGTGAAACAAATGATGCATTGTTTTCAGAAGCCGACCCCTCTGACGTGGTCCATCCTCTTTTTCCCTCCTCTTTCTATGTTTAGTTATAATTCCCAGTCCCTTCTAACCCTGTTTTACGGATCCTCTTTTTTCCAATGTTTGAGACCAATTTCTTCGAAAACTGCCAAGAACAGATGACGTGCCCATTCTGTGAATTTGGGGGGAAAAATGTGTCTTTCCAGATAAACTCTGGAAACCACCATCCGTTGCGTGATTGTAAAGAGGAAGTGGAACGGGCCGACAGGAGTACTGCACCGACAGCTTTTCTCTGTATTCCGCGCCGAACGAACGGTCAGCAAACCGCAAGCTTCGTGATGAACGCGCTTTGGATGTGCGCTGAGTTCGCCGCTCACTGCGTGATGCCGGCATCCCCGCATGGCCCCACTGCGCCCGAACGAGACGAGCGGGAGTCGGTGCCGTCGCGCGGTATCTATTAGGGCAGTGGGGTACATTGCGAGGAGGAAGATTTTTCCCTCACGGCCAACGCCGCCGACGACACCGGATTTTTTGCGTCAGACATTGTCCTTGATCCAGATATTAAGATTAGTTTGAACCTCTCAAATATCAAACAGAACTGCCGGAGATAAGCAGCGCACGGCGAAAGGGTGCAACCCATAGGCGACAATGTAGCATGCGCTGCGACGTTTCTACCGTTGTGAGCCCAACTTCTGCGCCGAACGGTGCGTATAAATTGCAAAAGCACCAAATCAAGTGTCAAAACATGACTTTTCATGATGCTGTGAAGCGCTGCTAATCTACCGCGTTAAAAAATACGGGTTTAAAGTATAGCGGTCCAAGGTGTAATCAGTAGTGCATGTGTTGCCCGGTTGCAGAATTCAAAGAAACTAGCGTTTATAAGGCATTCAATTCTTTTCACTAGAGAAGTATACCATATATTCATTTGGACATCATGTGCTGCCTATTCTGATCTATGCTTTTTCTTCGCACGCTTTCAATGCAATGCAGAGAAGACCAGCAATATGTATGGAACGTTCGTTCAAGCAGCCGCACCTCTGTGCACGTTTGGGGAGCAGTAAGCCACGCCGGCCCCCGGACCACTTCACCGATTCACGGATAGGATGACGTCCGAGGCATGCATGACTATCTTGGAGACTGGTTTGGTGCCGTATGTACTTGACGGCCCTATCCCTGACAGATTTTCTGGCGGCAGCAGGATGGTGCACCGACACACACACAGCCAGGCGTGTCCTGGAGCTATTAGACAGCCTAGCAATCATGAGGGTGGACTGGCCAGCAAGAAGCCCCGACCACAACATAACAGGAAACGTGTGGGGTATCACGAAAAACAAGTGGGGACCAACTTTGGGAAGCCGTAAAGGAAGAGTGGAAACGACTGCGGCTTTTGTCTGATTTCGTAGATTCGTTGTACGATTCGATTCCAAAGAGAATCCGCTCCGTGAAAGAACGGCGAGGAGGTCCCATCTTTTACTGATGTCTTTTGTTTGTCTGGGCAGAAATGTTCGCCAAATTCTCCATAACATTCAGTATTGTTATAATACACGTTCTTTTGTATGTTGGTTTGTTTTGCGTGTAATTAGTTTGAATTTCGGTGTTTTATTTTTACATCCCTAGCTAAAATTTTCATTCGAATGCAATAAACCATTGCAACATCACAATTTTAGTAAGGCAATTCTTCACCTGTTGCTTCTATTTATTTACATCATACGGCCAACCCCCATTTTGGCGTGGTAGGCAGCCATTACGAGCGGAAAGAGTTTTTCTCCTCGGAAATTCATAAGCCTCACAAATGAGTGATGCAATGCAAAAACACTTATTGCGACATCCGTACCTTTTAACATCTATTCACTCGTGAAAATACAGTCTAAATAAAGGCATAACCACATGCTTAAGGGGGTTATGATATGTGTCGCAGTTTGAAAGCTGTTAACTAAATGCAAAATTTTTCTCTCACTTCGTGCAAACGAATCGTTATCAGACTGTTTCAGGGAAGCATGTTTCCGGCGGTATCGCATCGCTCGAACGCGTCGCGCACCGCCAGCATTCTAGCCGTGTCACGTTCGCAGCTCAGCTGGCGGTGCTCGTCCGCTGATAAAAAGCCGGTGCTCGCGACCCGCAAATCACGCAGGCCTGCATCTCTGCTGCCCGCGAATGCCGCAGCGTCGACGCGCGTGGCGCTATCCGCCAGCACATCTCGAACCCGGTGATTGTCGCTAGGCGTCGCAGGCGCAGCGCGGAGGAGCCTTCGGGCCACTCTATAGGCAAGTGTTATCGACTCTGTACAAGGGCTCGTGACGCACCTAGCTGTTATCTGCGCAGGTCAGGGGCGTTGGACAGGTGAATAAGTCCTCAGATGCGAGTCACCGCTTGTGTTATCTGCTCTTTCTACGTCCGTCGTCTTCTTGCACCGTTTTTTTTTCCACGTACAGGCGCGGCCAGAATAATACGGAGCACAGGAACGGTGGCAGAACTGCGGAGAGCTGCTTAAGCGCGCTACCTAGCAGGAGCGGCCGGATCTATGCGTGTCGGCACGCGCAGAGAGGCGCCGGGGCACGGACCTACTTTTTTGCCGCAGGCCTATCGCATCACTGCTTACAGTCTGCTGACACCAGCAAGCGCTTCGGCGCTAGCGTCGATCAGCGGCTCAAACTGGAGACGGGCCCTAGTCGGCCGTCTTTTACCGCGTATTATCTTGCGCTGTCACGGCCGTGCGGCAGTCGCGGCCGTGCGGCAGTAGATTTCACACTGTCATTCCAAGACACAATGTGACCAGTGGTGTATTCGCTAGCGCGATTAATAAAATGCAAAATCATCGACTGATATGCATGCTGATACGGGCCATCTAAAACCGGGGCCCACGTTCAGACCACGTCGAGCTTTCTGCTGGTGTAGATGGAAAATATTTGGCGCGACAGGCAACACAAGATGCCGCCAAGAGTGCCTTTAGAAGTTCGAAGGGAAATAATTCATTTATCGATAGAGGGAACTTCTCAACGAGAGATATGCCGGATAACAGGACGTTCAATGACAGCGGTGAACAGGATTATACAAACATACCGGGACGACCATGGCAGCTTAGGAGATGCGCCACGGTCAGGCAGAAGCCGCTGCACATCTGTGGACGAAGACCGAATAATCATCGCAGCAGCAGTGGCAGAGCCGTTTCTGAGCGCACAGGAGATTCGGGACGCACTAGACATAGATGTCAGCGTGCGAACAATTCGGCGTCGACTACAAGAAGCTGGTCTCCAGGCATGTGTGGCGGCTCAAAAGCCTTACCTCACGGACCGACAGCGACGACAACGCCTGGAATTTGCCCGAGCTCATGCGGAGTGGGGCATAACCGAGTGGGGTGAAGTTATCTTTACAGACGAGAGCACGTTCAGCTCGCGGTGGGATCAGCATCGCCGAGTGTGGCGACCGTTAAACTCTAGGTAATTATGACTGTAGCATTGGCTACTTACTTTGACCTTGTTTTATGTCAGTCCTCATTCTCATCTTCCGTATCACAAAAAGCACCTGGTGGCCAGGAATACGAAACATGCTACGTTTAATGTGCGTTTTTATTACCCTTGTTTGCTCCCTGGTCGACCTCTTGTGCACTTGAGCATTTAAGGGTAACAATGTGTCACCTCATGCTAATACCAGTAATCTGATAAAGGGATTTAGAAATAACTTTTTGAAGGAGCGGTGGCGTCACAGCGGGAGAGTATCTTCTTTGCACAATGTATTTGGTGCCTGGTTATGCAAAAAATATATTTTGCTCGGCGAAGGAAGGTTGGTCGGTCCTTTCTAAATCATCTGCCCTTTTCACCCTGCTAGTAAATAGCTTTCTTGAGGGCGCTAATATTTTCCCCTTTCTTACATTAACCAGGTATAATCCCTAGTTCGTGTCAAGTGTCCTCAGCAGTGGCCGCTGCAGCGTGAACGTCTGGGGCGCGATTAGCCTCCATGGCCTCGGACCGTTGGTGCGACTACCACACTACTACAACTCGGCTTCGTACTGTGACCTTCTTGAAGATATCCTGATTCCATACGCTCTGGACGGGCCTTTCAAGGACGGTTGCTTTCTTCTGCAACACGACCAGAGCCCCATTCACTGCGCCAGAGCAGTTAAATCTCTTCTTGAGGAGAGGGCTGTTCGACTATTGGATTGGGCTCCAAGAGGAGCAGATTTTAACATAATTGAAAACGTATGGGGTGTAATGAAGTCAGAACTATCTAAAATGAACTTGAGGACAGCCGGCGCGGACGAACTGTGGACAGCGGTTCATGACGAATGGGAGCGCCTTTCCAAGAGGGGTGGCTACGTTGAAAGCCTCTTTCAGTCACTCCCAGACCGCATGCAAGAAGCAATTCGTGTGAACGGGAATTTTACCCACTACTAGCTGGCCGCACACAAAAAAGCCCGTTTTTTTTTCTCCGCCGTCTCAACTAAGGACAGTGGACACGGCAACGACACTGAAGAGGTGTAATGCCTGTAGGTCTGCGGAATCGATGGCCACAAACAGCAGACATTTACAAATGAATCGATATGCATTTGCATGTTTTCTAATGAATTGAAAAATGAGGCCAGGCAAGAATGCCGATAAAAATAAAAGATAACGAGTCGAATAGATCATTTAACTGTATCCTCGGTTTTGTTATGGTTCATGTAATTTTTTTTGCTGTTTTCTTCTGTTATAAAAGTTATTTCTCTAAACAGTTGTCTTGTGCAAGTCATATTTGATAATAAACAGTTTTCCTAGGCGAAGACCTAAATGATATCCGGCGTTTTTTTTTTGTGGTTAGTCTAGAAACGTAAGCTCCGATATCAAATATTTTATTCTGTAGTCCCTCAATTTCTCTGCTGGAGAAACACTGCATTCTTCGTCCTTCGTAAAAGTATATCCTTCACACGACAGCAATCTTCACAGACATATGCTGTCAAATAAGAAGAAATACGCGCAGCAAATTTAAAGATAAGTAAAAGTGCATTTCGGCAGTTAAGGGAAGAAAACTATTTTTTCCCTCAGCATTTTCCTCTTGTGAGAGGCAGCATCGTGACATGTTTCTACTGCATGCCTGCTGCAAACAAAAGCCTGCGCGCTTCGTAACGCAGCTCGTCGCTCGGCGCGCGACATCGACGATAAACTCAGCCCGCTTGGATGAAGGCATCACCTGGCGGTTTTGCTCGCAACTGCGCAGCATCTTTCGAGCAAAGATAACGCCAGGGTTGAAGCAAAGAGCGGGGCTCGGTGGCGGGTATTCTCGCTGCGCGCGGAGAGCCAAGTGTTTGACTGTTGTTGATAGGTGGCGCTTAGATGCAGTATTTTGACACGAAATGGAGAAAGCGAACTAGAAAATTGACAAGCAAATATCTGGACAGCAGTAAGGGGGCAAATCAGCAATTATCGGTTAAGAAAAAGGTTAAAGGAACAGAGAGAGCTTTGTGGAAAACAGGGATGCTGACGAAATCGGCACTAGAAACATACCGGACCTTTAAACAGGAAATTGTCAAAGAAAATATCTATGATAATTGTAGGGGAAGTTCTTTGTTGTTTGAGGCCAGGACTGGAGTTTTGCGGACTAAGAAGTATAGAGTCAGGTACCAGGAGATAGACACTTTGTGCATTGCGTGCGGAGAGGAGGAGGAAACGGCTGAACACTTGATACTTTTCTGTAAAGGGCTTCACCCTACAGTGGAAGGCAGCGGGGCTGACTTACCCAAGGCATTGGGGTTTAGGGATAGTGAAGGGAAAGTGGATTTTAAGAGGTTAGAAGTAACCAAGCGAAGGTTATCTGATTGGTGGCTAAAAGCAAGACAGGAGTAAAATTTCACAAGACATGGCTAGGTGGCTTGTGGCTTGAGCCACCGCCCGATGTAAAGGGTTCAGCCGTATCCATCCATCCATCCTTGATGCGTCGCCTGTCGCGTGCTCCGTATTATTCTGGCCGCACCTGTACTTGATAGACTAGCTCGAACGTCGGTATTACTCAGGAGTTGAGTAAGCGTACCCATCTGCACAATGCCGCTACCATATTGATCCGAATCAACACGCTCATAACATCGAGCGGCAGCAGCCTACGAGTGGAATGGAATGTCGTGGCCAACCGAATGCCAACGTCAGTGATGCGTATTACGAAGTATGGAAGAGTTAAACACAGCAGTACTTTGCGGTTAACTTTCAACGCAAGTGACTAACAACCGGCGACAGCGTGAGCTGGCGTCTTTTAGGCGATAGCGCGCATACAGCTCGTTCGGACGAACAGCGGTCTGCGTGACCTGATTGACCTGAAGTCCTCAGAAACGTGACGGAAATATTCGCACAAGCTTCGAATGAACAAAGAAATTTGCCGGCACAGAGTAATTAAAAAATAAACACGGAAAAGGCAACGTCGAGTCCTCCTAATTTTGTCCTGTGACCACTTTTTCACTAGTCCCTTATGGCTGAAACGTGGACCAACTCACACAGCGATTCACGCTTCTGAAAAACGACAAACGCAGCTCCAAGCCTTCGCTTTCTAACCCTCCGTCGGCGCAGTTCAATCCCACAGTCCTATCTGGAACACCGAGATGAAAGAGGCGCTGGATACTTTTCGCCGAGCGCTCGAAAAGAGATACAACCTCTCAGCCTTGCAGCGGGTGCTGCAACGGTTTCTTGAAGCGAAAAAAGGGACAACTCACTTTGCAGCCGAAGAGTCCCATACAGCTACCGTGAATGCGGCGCCACTCCGTCGTCCCGACCAACAGCCACGTCCTTTGAAAGTTACAGAACTTCGGTCGACGCTTTCCATGCTGCTCAGTCCGCACCACGCAAAAGGCATTCGCTCCATGCTCGCACAGTCGCCCGTTTCCGGCTGCTAAACTGCAGCAGAAACACGAAGTCCCGCAACCGCCGACAACCAGGGCCACCGGACGACTGCCGCAGCCACACGAACGGCGCGCAGTGGTGTGGGCGATAAGGCAAGCACTGATATAGATCTTGCGGTGACGTCACACGTAGCAGCGAGGCCCTAGCGACAGTGCAGGGCGAAGAACGTTGCCGGCTCATGGCTTGATTAAAGCTGCGAACTGGGCGAGTTGGCATTGATTCATATTTGAACAGCGCAATAAAACCAAGATGTGTAGTCTCGCGCTCGTGCTGATTGTCACCTTTGTGGGCATGATTAGAAGCTTTGTGTCGTTTTTCTTTTGGTTTTCCCTCTTGTTTGTGTTTGGCGTTCTTAGTATTTAAGATGCTTTGACGTGAATTAAAAATCTAGTTGCGAGTCAGCGCTTGTGGTGTCCTTTCTTCGTTGTGTCCCGTTGTTTTATTGCGCTGTTCAAATATGAATCATGGCTTGATTCCGTTCATGACCACCAGAGCGCGGGAGCTTGGGCTGGCCGGCTCGGAGCGCCGCACGGCAGACACATAGCAGTGGTTTTTCGTCTGTACTGCACTTTGCTATCAGTGGCTGCTGGTGCCGAAAACACCGAAGCGTGGGCATGAAACGCTCGAATAACCCTTTCTTATGCGCAAGCTTTGTGCAAGTATCACATGCGTAAAGTAGTAAAATTGGGCTCGTGATGGCTTTGGGAACTGAATGACATCACTTTAAAGCCGTTTCGATCATTGATTTCGTAAAAAAAAATGGGGGTACATATATATACATGCATTTGTGCTAGTCACTTCGTAAAAAGACCTCAAATGTGGTATGTGTTCGTACCTGTATTATTAACGTGTAAGAAAACATGCATTATATTTGAAAATTGCTGCAAGGAGGCAATTGACTGATGGAAGGGGCTGGACGAAAGCTGATCATTGTTTCAGGTGGTGGTGGTGGTAAAAACTTTATTTTCATCAATATTCATTGAAAGGAACAATGTTTCAAAAAAATATTTCCCCGCCAAATTGATCCCCGTCGAACTGCTCGGCTACTGATCCGGATTGCCCGGGTTCGAACTTAGCCGCGGCGGCTGCGTTTTTATGGAGGAAAAACGCTAAGCCGCCCGTGTGCTGTGCGATGTTAGTGCACGTTAAAAATCCCCAGGTGGTCGAAATTATTCCGGAGCGCTCCACCATGGAACCTCTTTCCTCCTTTCTTCTTTCACTCCCTCCTTTATCCCTTCCCTTACGGAGCGGTTCAGGTGTCCAATGATATATGAGACCGATACTGCGCCATTTCGTTCCCCCAAAAACCAATTATTATTACCAACTGAGGAGGCCTATGAGCGAAAGATGAAAACCCGTTTAATGGTACGTCTGACAGTTTAGTGGCATTCAGCATGAAAAAATACCCTTCGTAGTTGCACTGTTGTCTGTGTTTGTCGGAACTTTAGGCTAGTGGGACAATTGTGTTCCGCTGCCCTACAAAGAGATAAATTGACTACAGTTCTTGTACCCGCGCGAGTGCTGGCCGTCGGAATATATGAACGTAAACGGTTCCCGAAACCAATTCGTGGAAGCTCCTGTCCGGCTTTGCGAGAGTATTCGAGAGGGCTTGGTGCGCCAGGCACATCGTTCGGCCCGAGCGGATATGACACGTTGCGGTTGTCTAGCAGTCCTAAATATCCATAACAACCAGTCGTCAATACCGCGTTGAAAATAAGTGTTATAGAGTGTCAATCTGACAACGAGCTTTTACACTGCCGATGGTTGATTCTGTGTTCTCTTCATCTGCTCAACACGGCACGCCTCTTTTGGCGACGAAATCCACGTGCAACTGCGCCGAGCCCGTTGGCTTAATTGTAACGGAGTGGGCATCAATATGGCGGATGCCGTAGCAGAGTAGCGCCGCCGCGGTGGCTGAGTGGTTATGACCAGAAGTGGTTATGGCGTTCGGCTGCTGGCCCAAAAGGCGCGGGTTCGATCCCGGCCGCTGCGATGGAATTTCAATGGAAGCGAAATTTTAGAGGCTGGTGTACTGTGCGATGTCGGTGCACGTTGAAGAACCCCAGGTGTCTGAAATTTCCGGAGCCCTCCACTACGGCGTCCTTCATAGCCTGAGTCGCTTCGGGACGGTAAAGCCCCGCGAACCATAAACCATGTTTCACGTTTTAAAACAGACTGTTTGGCTTTCCCAATTGAATTTCTTCAACCGCGGGTGCACTACTTAAGCGCAGTTTTTTTTTTTCTGATAGCAATAGCGAGCGGCGGCGCCTTCAAGAGAGAACCTTTTTTTTTACCCAGCGGTGCTCAGGAGCAACAGCTGAAATATATTTTTTCCATCATACTTAGCCAGCTTTGATATTTCAGTTGCCAGCTGTTGTATGACCAGGCCCTTTGAACTTCATAGCATAAAAGGTCAGACGGCTGCTTTCAGTTCTTTCCATGCATGGAGGCAGTGTGGAGCACGCGCACATCGAGGCACCCTGCAGTCCGATACAGCTTGAAGGACTATGCACAGCTAATTTTAGTTGCATGTTTTCTTCGTTCAAATTATGCAGTAGACATTAGAATACATGGGTCACCGCGTGGTATTCGCCTACGACCGGTCAAAAATTTTAACCAAATTTCTTCTCATGTTGTTTCGGTTTCGATTTCATCATACCAACGATGGCTGTGACATGCAGCTGACCTTTAGACCACGTGAGTCACGAAAAAGACTGCGATACCAATGCTTGTGCGTAATTTAATTCACTGCAACTCCTAAAAAAGCCCATTTCAAGAGCCATAATTGCAACCAACGACGTGTCAGCAGCTACATTGCTCTTTTTTTCGTGCCTCATGTGGCCTGAAAGTCAACAACACGTCACAGCCATCGGTCGCTTGATGAAACTGAAACCAGAACATTGTCGAGAAGAAACTCGATTATAAATTTTTTAGCGGTCGCAGGCGAATATCATGCCTGCGACCGCTACGTTAATGCATAACGGATCACTTGAAAGAAGAAAAAAACACAAGCAAAATTTTGGTTTCTTTCCAGTGAGGCTCGGGATCCGCTCACAAGGACCGCCGCACGATATATACAGACGTAAGCTTCCGATGAAATTATGATAGTCTGGGATAATGACAATTTTCTTTCTGCGGACCACTTGGTTGGATATACTTGGATCGGCCGGATTTCATTAAAGTTATGCTGGCGGTGCGATTTGGAAAGAATGAGACGGGATCATTGCAGCTTTTGTGTGCCTCACGTGAGGCACACAAAAGCTGTATAATGGCTGCTTCTTCGCTGTAATTTAAGCCAGCTCTTGCGCTAAAGAGCTGCTCCAGAAGGAGAAATGAAAGCAAGTTAACAAATAACTATTATAATCGCAGTTCTTGTGTGCTCACGTGATCTTAACCCTACTTGTGACGTCGCTGCCATCATTCGGCTACTGAAACCGAAATTGATTGTCCGATCCTGCACAGTTGAGGCTGCTGCACGCTTTACGCCAATATGGCGGCCATCAAGAAACCACGTGATGTCGAGACGTGGGTACGTAAGCTATTACTTTTACGGTGCGCACAGGCCACCAAACACCCCGGGTTCTACGTTTACGCAAGGCAAAGGGCCCCGGATGAGAACTCTGCAAGAGCCCACCGCGATCTTGGCCGGAGGCGGCAATTGTCATCGGCGGCGCTTCCCGGTACCGAGGTTCTGACGGCGAGGCAAAGGGCAACCGCTGCGGCGCACACTTAACCTTTGAAGGGAGCATCGGGGCTCGCCATAACGAAACAGGCCTCCCACGAAAGAGAAGACTGGGTCCAGGGACAGCCAACCTGACAGCCGCCCCCTCCTGACGGCGCTGCAGGAAGGATTCCCGCGTTTATGGTGAGCTGTGCACAGGTCTCTCGCGGCGGCCAGAGAATTAGTAGTAGTGGTTTATTAAAATAATAAAAAAGGATAAGACTTTTGCTAGCCCCGGCATCTGCCATCGATACTGAAGCACCTGAGCTGGGGCAGCGGATATAAAGCATAGCAGGCAGAATGGAGAAATGAAATGAAAGAGGTGAGGGGAGAGGAAGAGAGGATAGGGGAGATGTAATATACACAAACTATTTACACAATTAGAAATGTGTAGAGATTGCGCGCGTGATTAGTTCATGATGAAGCGAGTGGGAAATCAATGCATGATACGGTCTTTGTAAAAAGCCCACGAGGATTGCTTCTAAGCAGTGTAGTAGTTGGTGCCCTTTTGTAGCATCGGTGCGAGTCCCGGAGCGGTGGGGAAGATCCCACGCTCAAAAGATCTGGAACATTGGCGATGTATATCTAGTCAAACAGCATGGCCCAGAAGCAAAGCAGACCTCCATGGGCTGCATTCCTTCAATGCGATAGCATTAGGAGGGCCATGAAGGCGAGAACTGTCGGTCGGCGTCAGTGTGAAGCCTCCAGCCGCTAGGTGGTGTTTAGGGGGATGCACCTGCCACCTATTCAACCGTCCTCCTTTTCTGCCCCTATCCCTCCTCCCCATTTGCAGGCGAGAGGAGGGAGACGCCGGACGAATAATGACTCTGCAAAGATTAAAATGGCTAAGAAATCACTTGAGCAGTAGGCCGACGTGAAAAATATACGGGCTGCTAATGCAGTAGTGCATCGCTTTACCGCTGTGCCGGTAGGGGCATCAGGACTCGTCGCAATCTCTGGATGTGGCACATTTTGCATCGTTGCACAGTCGGAATTGCAACAGAAACAGACATGGAATATATTAGAGAGTGAAAGCAGCATGCTATCGAATTTCCTCCGCATTAATCCAATAAAACAGACATGGAACAAATTGGAGAGTGAAAGCAGCATGCTATCGAATTCCCTCCGCATTAATCCAATAGACAAGAGTCCCGTCTGTAAACAAAGATGGCGCTGGGGTCGGCAGCGACGCGGGGTGTAGGCAAAACGCAGCACGCCTACGCTGCGGCAAACGACGCTGCCTTCAAAACCAACTGGTGTATGCGAATATTTCAAAACGTGCGTGTCGCTTGTGGTTAGAAACATTTTTGATGATTCTCGAGAGTAGTTGCGCACTTTTTCAGCCTGTTCGCCAGACAGAATTAGCTGGCGGAGCACTCCATCGGGTGCTTCTCCACGACAATTGTAAAAGCGCAGCGCTATACGGCGGGTGAAAGCGCGAGGTATGATGAGGAACTAATATTCCACAGTTCTCAACTTATGGGCCGATAAAGCATATCCGATTGCTATAGTGCAAGATAGGACGACGTGATGTACGACGCGAATCAGCTTTCTGACACGGCGAACCTTTTAATGTACGTGCTTCCTATTTTCACCGAGCCGCTTCACTCCGGAGACCGTGGAAAAAAAATGAACACTATATCTGCTTTAAATAAGGCCAATACGATCCGAGAGCTCCACGAGCACATGCACAGACGTTTTCCTCGAGCTCCAAACGAAATTTACGCACTCTGCCAAGATATGAAATTTTGCTTCTCATTTTAGAATTTATTCATGTGTGCGCATTCTGCTTGATTGGAGTGTCTTTTGGCGTGGAATTTGCTGTGCTCGCTGGGTTCTGATCGACCTTGTGGTCATTGGGCTTCTAGAGCCACCGGAGTGCGCGCCCACTGCTCCTGTTTTCTCGTAAGAGAGACCTCCCGTAGGGTGTCCGCGAGCGAAATGCAGGCGGCCGCGCTGCTTGTCCTTTCCAAGGGAAACTCTGTTGAAGAATCGATGTAAATCACCCTCCCTTCCGTTCTTCCCGCTTAGACCTCGCGTCCCCATTGGGTCACTCCGAGTGACAGTTGGGGGGGGGGGGGTGGGGGGGGGAGGGCGTCGTTTCCCAGTCAAAAAAAACAATGGGTCCCGTTGGGCATACCATTTGGTTCCAGTTGAAACCTGTTGGACCCAATTGGTCAGCCAGTTGGGCTCATGAATCCAACTGGGTAGTCCACTTGGTTTCCCTAGTCCCAACTGGATTACCCAACTGGTTTGTGAGGTTCCAATCGGTATCGGCAGTCCCAGTTGGATCGCCAACTGGAACCATCTGAAACCAATTGGGCTCCCAGTTGGAACCAAGAAAACCAATTGGAAGCTGATCTCCCAACTAGAAACTCCAGTTGGTTCCAAATTGGCGATCCAATTGGAAAATCTAAGTGTAAGTCAATGATGTCCTTCATTCTGTATATATTTTTAGCTGGCTATAAAACAGAACACTAGGCTAATTAGGTTCTTGTAAAAGAGATATTAGCAGCTTAATCTCTTGAATTATTTTCGTCACTTCTACCATCAGCGCGGGCGTTCTTAAATTAGATAAATTCTTAAGTTCTTAAATTGCTTACTGTTCACCCGCCATTTTCTCCAGCTGTCTGTCTCATGAGTGGGGTATATAATTAACTGCAAAAGTGTGTTCTGTGAATATACGTTGAGAACTTGTGTTGGTATACAGTGTTTGACTATATGTTTGTAATGTGCTTGTTGGTCTCCCTTGATTTTCATAAGGACGTGTAGATATAATTTCAGTTGCCTTGTATACATGTTGGCAGCAGTCTCACAGCTGCCATAGAAGAAAGGCCAATTGATTCCAATGCAGCTCTAATTTTCTTTTTTTTTTTTTGCTGACCCGTTCAAACCATTTGAGCCGAATAGGTATGCCAATTGTGTTCAATTGGCGGGCCATTTGGTCTGGTTGGATGACCAATTATTTCTTATTGGAAGCACCAGTTGGGCTCAATTGGTCGAGCCCAATGGGTGGCGAAAACACAATTGGTTTTCGACCCATTGGTTTCAACCGGAAATTTTCCAACTGGACCCATTGGCTCTTTTTGACTGGGTTCGGCGAGAGTCCGCGAGCGGGAAATGAACGGGGAGACCGCCACCGACCCGGGCAGCAGAAAGGTGCGTAGATTTCGCCTGCCGGGGGACCAAGAGCGCGGGTGGCGTAACCTTGCGTTCCTAGTATGTACGCTCGAGTCCAGGCCCGAGCCTCCGGAGTCCTGTCGCCCGCCTGTGCGGCGCTCACGCGCTCCGCATTCGGGAAGGCCTGATTTGGCTGGTTATCCGTCATCGCCGGCCATTGCCGGTGACGACGCGCAACCTGCGTCAAGATGCGCTCCGCACATTCCCCATCCTCCCTCGTGTTGTGTCGCTTGGTTGGCTGTACGGCAGGCTATCGCCCTCGGCTGTGCCGTCACACGCGTGTATACAGTGTTGTGCGTTTTTATCGTGAAGATTTTAAAAAGTTTCCCCGCCTCAACCACTGGCTCATTTGCCGTGAAACTGCACACAGAGCTTGCGTATTATGGTAACTTTTATATCGTAGCAAGTTCGACAACTGTACTTAGTTGAGCCGTGCATGATGCGAAAACGCAATCGTCTACGCAGAGATCGGCGAACCAAATAATAATAATAATAATAATAATAATAATAATAATAATAATAATAATAATTGGTTATGGGTGGGAAATGAAATAGCGAAGTATCTGTCTCATATATCGTTGGACACCTGAACCACGCAGACGTTTTTTCGCTGAGCTGCCGCAGTGGCGCCATCTGTTTTTGGCAGTCGACAAGGCCGCCGAGGGGAGCGTTTCTAGAAGCGCGGCCCTTTGAATATGCCATTCCGGCCGTTTCATCTGCTTCAACTGAAGCGCTTGCAACATTTTCGGCTAATTGAGCGGAAAAGATTTCAGAACAACAGATTTAAAGAGGCTTTACCTTTCAAGGAATATTGTTTGCAACGCTCGCCTCGGCGGCCTTGTCCTGACGCTTTCCACTGCCGAAAACAGATGGTGCCACTGCCGCCATTCAGCGAAAAAGCGTCGTCTGCGGGTTTTGGTTGCCGATCTCTACATAGACGATTATGTTTTCACATCATGCATGGCTCAACTAAGTAAGTACCGTTGTCAAACTTGCTACGATACAAAAGTTACCACAATACGCAAGCTCTGTGTGCAGTTTCCTGGCAAATGAGCCAGCGGTTGAGGCGGGGAAAGTTTTTAAAGTGTTCACGATAAAAACGCACAACACTGTATTGCGCGCGCGGGCTCCGCAGGCCTGCTTTCGGGTGCTGCGGCTGGGCTATGGGTTGTACTGAGGTCTGAGGATCAGCGCAGTGTTATTTAATGCAACGTCCTGTATAATAAACACTTGTGCATGCTTCCTATTAACTGCGCCTTCCTTACTTCGGAGCGAGAGCGCAGGCGCGTCTCGGCGAACGCTGCCTGTGCCCTCTGCTTGCATGCTCTGGCCAGAACCCGCGATATGTGGGCGGAGTGCCACTCAACACTTCGTCACAGGTTCGTAAACAACCCCGCAACCTACATAGTGAAAATTCGAATAATTTGGGAAATAACACTGCGCGACTTTGTCGAGATCCTAGCATCGTTGGACCAGTGTTGCGACGTGCACACTTAATGAAATTCGCGAAAATGAAAACAGGGAAAAAACCGTCGTGCGTGCTACTACCCGGGTCCGGTGCTTCTTCAAGCGCGGCACGGTGCGAACGTTGAAAGCGACTGGCGGCAGCTTTTCTTTCTTGCGCAAAGTGATGCTCGGGACGTTTTCCAGCTGATAAGCGTCTGGAGATGGCCCCCTATCCCAAGCACACGGAATATCGCGCCTATGCTGAGAGCACGACAGAATGAGAACGAGTTGCAAGCGTTATTAATTAGCTGATTTTTGCACAGTTCACCCAGCGACCGAACAGCAACGATGCGAAGTCAGAGACACGAATCAACTTATTAGCTAGATTTGAATGCAGAAACGCAATATGATAACCCAACGGGCGAAACGATCGAGCTCGGCGTAATAACCCACAAGCTCAGCGGTAATAATAATAATAATAATAATAATAATAATAATTGGTTTTTGGGGAAAGGAAATGGCGCAGTATGTCTCATATATCGTTGGACACCTGAACCGCGCCGTAAGGGAAGGGATAAAGGAGGGAGTAAAAGAAGAAAGGAAGAAAGAGGGGCCGTAGTGGAGGGCTACGGAATAATTTCGACCACCTGGGGACCTTTAACGTGCACTGACATCGCACAGCACACGGGCGCCTTAGCGTTTTGCCTCCATAAAGACGCAGCCGCCGCGAAGCCGATCCGTCGCCGAACTTGTCCTGCTCCTTGGCCCCTGCCCGTCGCTTTCGCGAATATCTGGCTGCAATAGTCTCGTGGAAACTTATACCGCGTCCCTTTATTCTGTATTGCGGCTTAACCAACCGCACCACAATTTGTCGGCACGCCGTGAATTTGTCCAAAAACACGCAAGCGTGGCGCACCCAATGCGGAAGGTCCCGTTTTTTGTCTACACAACGAAAGTCACTGCTGACGGCAGCGCCGCCGCATAACACCAAAGGTCACGCAACCAGTGCACGCCTTTCGCTTTCTGCTTTGATTTTTCACAAAGCTTTACAGGTTATTTGCTTTCAAGATAGGCTCTGTTCTCTGTGATCAAAATTAGGAGTCGACTTTGTGCATTTACTAACTTTCCAATAGTGCACAGTCGGTCGGATGTGAACATATTGACGCATACTTCAACAACGTAATAGAGGAGGCAAATTTTTTTAGCCGGCCTAGGCCTGTGTTGCTCAACCATGCAGACCAGTTGCAAAGAAGCGCGTTCATTATTTTGCCGGAAAACCTTGGCCATAGGCACTAAGTGCGCTCCATCTACGAACCTTGATCGATTGTACGGTGGCAAACTAATTAAGTGCGCTGAAAGAACCATACGTTTTTAGTTGTTTAGTTGTCTGTGTTTAGTTGTGTTTTGTTGTCTGAGTGTGCGCTTCAGTTTTCTCAAGTTCAATTGATTTTAGAAGGGCTAGAAAACTCTCTCGGTTAATGCGTCTGTGTGATGTGACACGCACTATGTATAAAAACTGAGGTGTGAATGAGTTATTTTTTCAGTATATTCACTTTTTAATATTGACTGCTAACAGCACAGTATTCACTCCATGATCCAGTTTCAACGAGGCGTACGTCTGGCTGAATCAACGCTAGCAACGGCTTTGAAACGGTGACGTTGAAAATCTCGCATATGCATGGCACATTGCAGTGAACATTGCAGGGAACAGCAGGACGCAGCTGGCCAAGGGTACAGATTGTACCGCAGTGCCAAAGAAGTTGGTCAACACATTTGCCCACTCAGCACAAAATAACCACTCGCTACGCTACCGGATGAGTTTGCCTCCACTTGAAAATTAATAGTGATCGTAATGCGCAACACTTGGAACCGGTACTTAAATGCGCATATTAAAATGACAACGGCACAGAGTTCAACTTTCCAACCCACTTTCCTGTGCCAATTCTTGCCATGACCAGCACCAAATTTGAAGCGTAGCTGAGGACGTGGTAGGAGCGTGCTGGTGCTGAGTAAAAGTCATTTGGCAAAAGGTGAGCAAAGCAAGCAGCAAAGCAAGTGAGGCATTGGCTTTTGAAATTCCATTTGTGAGATTCACAACAGCTACACTGGCATCAGAAAGTAGGCATAGTAAACGACGCACCAGCTTGACGAGCTCAACCGAACCAAGATGAAAACCTGTGGGCGCGGTGTTGCCAGACCGCCAAGCAGTTTTGCATATCGTCTATTGATCATAGCTAAATTTTTGATAAAGTCTGTACGAATACGCCTGCAGTAGGTCATAAGGTATACGCACAAACTCAACCGAGCGCTAGGCGGACTGGATCCCAAAGGTTCCATTGGACGAGACCATCAAACGTAAGCACCTTGCGTAGTCGCGGAGCGGTCACCCTCTGCACTTCATAGCGCTCAAGAGCCTGTGTACATTTCAGACGAGACACAGCTGTAGCCAAGTGACAGTGCCTAATTAGTCTGCCCCCCCTATACTCCATGAGGTGGGAGAAAAGGATAGGGCAGTGGAATACTGGCAAACAACTGCGTGAAGTGAACAGCAACCAGCTGGGGTTCCCACAATGTCCAATGCTATTCACAGGTGCATGCTGACAGGAGGACACCAAGTAACAGTCACACCTGCGGTAATCCCCCAGAATCACTATAATACATTGATAGAACCAGAGACAGGTGTGTCGCTACATCATCTTTTATTTATGTACACAGTTCACAAGGTGGGCTACAGATTCATCGAACCGCTACACAAACTCAACATTTCGACATTAGCGGTGTCCGCAAACTGCCGACAAGAGAGACGACGTCTCCATAATACTCTCATAAAACTACTCTGGCAAATAGAAAGAAAAATAATGACGTCGTATATATTCTACAACTGGCACTCTTCACCTTGGGACTCCACTAGGAGTAGACTGTCTACGTGGTGGACTTGCGTCATGGAACGAATAAATATAAGCACAACCTTAACTTCCCTGGCGACAAAAGTTTCCTGGGAGCCACACGTATTATGTACAAGTATCGAGACGGATGCGTTCCCTGTACAACGGCTGCCGCGCACGGGCTAATTGTGACTATGGGAAGGTGGTACATACAGAAAATCCCTAACAAGCACAAGGAAAATAACAAATCCATGAATCAAAAGGCAGTCGGGTTTCTCCCGTTTCAGACTACATTCACAAGCACTTCAGCACATCACAAATAAAAAAAAAAACGCAGGGCCATTTTATCGAAGAATCGATATTTCCGAGCTGCAACTGACACTCCTGAAACATCTCAAAATCCAAAATGTGAACGCAGGCATGGAGGGTCCACAGCATATGAGTGTCGCAAGCATGTCGTCAACACAAGTAGTGGGCTCATATTGTCGTTTGCAAACTTCATAACTCACTTAGGTTTGAATATTATGGTGCAGAAGCATTTCAATTCTGACTGGGCAGCTTTGCTACAGCAAATATGCTGTACACAAAGGCCTAAATGTCAATGGTGATTAACACCAGCCTTTTAAAAGGCTTGGCAGAAGCTTGGATGTGTCAGCAACTACATAGTTTAACTGAAACGTAATGTGCGTGGCTCGATCAGTAGAATCCACTTTATCACAACAAATCAGCAGAGCAGTCCAACCTCACAATAAAAAAAGTTGAGGTTCTGCATAAAATCACTGCACAGACTAGTTTTTGCAATCAAGAAAATATGCAAAAAATCTGTAAATAATTCAGCAGAATATAAATTCACAAAAAAAATCAGAAAAACGGGGGGCAAAGGCACCAATGGAGTGAAAATTATTAAGAGAAAAATGGGTCCTGGAAAAAAAAAAGGGCGAGGTTGGATGCGTGAGCATTTTATTTCAAAGGCATGAGGCTATAGCAATGCAACCATGCACTGAGTGCAGGAACGCCGGAACAAGACAAGTGGGAAGGGGGGGAAGGGGTCGACCCCCCCCCCTCATCATGCCTCCCGAGGGGACAGCAGCTCCCCAACGGCAACTGCTTGCACTCAGATCAAATTTCTGACGAACAATTAAATTTCAAGGACGTTATTGATGTCAAGTGCAGTGGGGCTCAGCTAGTTGGCTTCATAGCCAGTCGTAAAGCATTTAGTTTGGGCAACTTAAACCAATCATGTCCCAACCGAAGTCACAGACTGACTGGCCTCTGTTCATGAGCATGATTAACAGTATGTTTAAACTTGCTTAAAGCACTCATATGGCATTTACTCACTCCTCATGTGCACATCTTTATAAAGCTGCCTTTTCCAATTTATATGCATTAACATATAATACACTTTAGAGCCGTGAACTATAGAAAAATGAAAACAAAAGTAAATAAAATTGAACAAATATTTGAATAAAACATGGAATAAAGAAACAAACTCTGAAGTCCTGCCCCCAAACTGAAAAAAAGCTCCAGAGTCCCTGAATGAGTGATACCTCAAAGCTAACAATGAGGATTCAACTAATTCAAAGGCTGCTTACTGCTATGAAATATACAACGGTCAAGCAACTTCGTTTCCATTAATTCAGAATGAGATTACTTACATGTGCGCACGCCTGCAGTAGGTCTCTAAAATTTGCACAAGTAAATGTTGAGATTGAATTGACACGGAAAAAAAAAATGATGGTATGTACTTTTAAAATACACTTCCCACGACTAAGCACGACCAGTAACAGTCAGTAGCAGTGACTTTGCAAGGATGGAACCTAACACAAGCAAGAGTTTGCATCCTCAGCTAGGAATACTGAAACGGTGCACACTGAGTACGAAATAAAATCTCGGCATAGAGCAATGCTTGTGTGCAGCAAGCACGGAGGTAAAAATTTAGGCTCGCATAATGCAGGCCAGTAAGAAACACGGACGAACTCAACTTATTTGCAGCAAAATTAAGCAGTGTGTAAAGCATTCCAAGTGCATAAAATGGCAATAAATAAAAGGCAGCAGTGCAGTCAGACAATCACCCCAAAAATTTTTACTGATGTTCCGATTTACCAAGGACAGCTGAACTCAATCACCATGCAGCAACAGACTAGCAGTTTCCCCAGCCTAATGAACCGTTTAGTTTAATGAATCAATTCACCCTTCCCTGAAGCAAATGTAACATATCAATGCACAACAGTGGCATACAACACTCTAGGTCAATCAGCAGACAGAAGACAGCAGATTGAAATCTCACACACACTACGCCCGGTTGCTACGGGAGTCAACTTAATATTTAATGGCAAGGCTTGTCCATTCTGCAGAGACGACAAAGCGAGAGATGGTAATGGCAGGCCTTGCAGGACTTTTTAACAGTACACACACACACTTGTAAGGGTATGGACAGCAGGAGACACAAGGACATGCCATTTTGTGCGCCAATTCCTGCCCCAGAGTGGCAAGCTACAGTTGAGCTCCATTTACCGTGCCCTCTCAACTGCTATGCTGACTTTTGGTGCGGCAACCGAGTCGGCAGAGGCCCGGACAACAGGAAGGGTACAGGTCCCGAGAAATTTCTTTCCTTGAGTTCCTGTCGGAATTACCTTGCCCTCCAACTTCAACAGAGTGCCATACAGAATGACCTAGTGTTGATGGTGGAATAAGTGAGGGACCTCGAGTGTTTCCTGGGCAAAAAAAAAAAAAAATGCTCCTCAATGTTATTTTTAACTGCCCTGAAAAAAAATAACCTTAAACTGTGCATAACATATATCCGCACTTCGAAACATACACAAACATTCCAAGAAAAGATAACACAGGTTTCTTCAATAAATTGCAACTTGGCCACTTCCCTGATGTACACATGAATCAAAAGAGTAACAAAATACAGAATATAAAGGAAGCACAACCAACTGTATTTACATGTTTGAGAGGCAACAAAATGCAACTCGAAAAGAAAATTGAAGCTCTCTTGAAACACTCAAACACTAAGCAGTTCAAGCACAGTAGACCGAGGGATCGAGCACTGGCAGGCTTTCGTTTATACGGCCTCAAAATCTGCAGATGCAAATTTAAAATATGTCCAAATTTTTTGACAAATAAGTGATAAGCACAGTGGCGGCCATTGGAAAAAAAAAAGCATTGATGGGAATCGCGCAAATCAATTGGAATGAGGAAGTGTTACCGGTTGCTTGAACAAAGTAAGGGCAACAACAGCTCTCTGCTAAATTTGAACAACCATCACCCAATCATAAACGCGGCATTAACCACCTGCATGAGCACCATTAACGCGATGCATAGCTACCAGACAGCATTACTGAAGGATGTCTAATGCAAATCTGACACTGCGTGAGCCTGCCTCGCATAACGATATTTCACAATCACAACTGTCTAATCTACGTGTGAAACACTAGTGAATTACTGAAAAACTTTCTCTTTTCTCACTTTTACTTCTCAACTTACAACCTGCGTCAAGGAGCGCGCACTGCTGGCATTCATACCCTCAAATATGATGCCTGTTTCACGCGAGTTTTTCCTACACCTTATCTCTCACTTTTTCCCAGAGTCTTATCTCTAAGCAGTTCCCTTAAGGTGTGAAACAAATGGACCAGTTCGTCTAGAGAGCGATACTTGAGGCCTGTCAAGCAATGGATGCAACAGTAAGCCATTCTTTCCTATCATTACTATCCATACACATGCACTCTTCATCGATGCTAGCATCCAAAAAGAGAGATCTTAATGGACCTTCTTCCTGCACTTGGCTATTGCGTATCTGAGGTTTGTTAACCCTTCATTACGCATCCAACAACCACTCCCCTTGTTTGTTCGACTGCGGCTGTGGTGGAGCGGCATGCTTGATACAAGGTTGGTGCAAGAGAGGCCTCAAATTCTACGCATGTGGGCTCACTTCAGTAAGGTAGCCTCATCGATCTGAATACAACTCTAAACGAATCAGTGTGCCTTGCTGTGAAGCATAAGAGATAACAGGTGCATCATAACACGCAATCTACACACTGCCTTACTAGATCCATGCAGTCCAATGGAAGCTGAACTGGCAGCAGCGAATTGGGGGCCAAATGAAGTTTCCGATTGGCCATGTGCCAATCGCAGTGGACATCGTAAGAATAGCAAATGTGGCGGCGATTCACTAAATATTATTACGTATTATCCCGACCACCGGTCAGGTGATCCCAGTTTCTTGCTTCCAGAATGCTACAAGGTTAGGCACAGCGTACAGTGACAATCAGGCTTAAAGGGAACACCTGTGTTCGAGCAAGGCCGACATTCAAACCTGCTGTCTGGCCTCAATAGATTGGCTGATGTGTGGCAGGCATCTACAGGGTACAGACTAGTTTGTAGTCCTTGAGCTCTAACCTGAGTAATCATCGGCACTTAAATACTAATGAACTGTGAATGCCAGCACTGCTCTTTAAAGTGACGGCATTACATCAGTTTAATGTGCACAATGGTGACTAATGCATCACTCTTCACAATATGGAGAAGAAATGTCCATATAAAGTTCAAACCCGTCGTCCTTCTTCTAACGCATCTAATCTTAGATTAAGGAAGCAGCTCAGAAATGTTTACAGTAGTGCAATGCGGAGATTATCAACATGGTAAGTACGGCATTGTGGAGAGAATTGACAGCAAATATAGCGACACCATGGCTATTAAAAGACAAATTCCTGCCCAGTATGTGTGCAGTACGCAATGGATCCCATGGTGCCACACGATGTTCAGCAAAACATGAACCAGAGCAAGACTACTGTGGCCTTCAAACTTGTACTAAAATGGCACCTCTCGACACTCCAACCAATCAGTTCCGGTTCGCTGTAGTAATTTGCCACGTCGTGCATACTCGGTCCCACACACCGAAATAAGTCTCACTACAGTTTCAGTCCCACACAGGCATGCACGCACCCACACATACACAAAAAGATGATTTCATAAGGAGCTCCAAACACTGGGGAGCAAGGACATTCCAAGCTGTGTGTCAAGCTCCTGACAACAGATGACACCACATGTTACGACTCAACACTAAGGAATGGAGATGACGTTGGAGGGAGACGAAAATGAGAGGACGGACCTGATGCCGGGGGAAGTGCCAGAACAAGGTGGCTGTACATGACTGGTCAATCCGAGAGCAGGAGTGTGTCTTGGGGAGGGGGCTCTACGCAAGCCAGAGGCTCAGAAGCACCCCGTTGGAGCTCCCAGTCCTACTGCTGCTACTCCTACTAAGGATTAGACATCTGTATGTGCAGCAAGAGGCGACCCAGCGATGCTTTTCCAATCCTCTTTCATTATGCCGTTGCAACAAAAGGCGCAAATATTTACAGGCCTAGTGAAGCCGCTTTCACGACCCTCACTGAATGGTTTCCTCTCGGGATTTGCACACTGCGTCGCCTCTTGGTGCGGATCCCTAAACACTAACTGGACAAAACTCTGTGTTGGCGTCATCCCTAAAGCTTACCTTATATACACGAAGCAGCTAAAACAACAAACTATGACTGCAACGTCACATCTGACAGCCCCATCCTTGCAGTGATGAAAGTAGACTGGCAGGGCCTTTCTCAAAGTCAGTCGTGACGGCTGCGCACAGTCTTCTTTCAGACCCAAGCTTGAAAGATTTTGATGACCAAACGGAGAATTTGCAAGCACGCAGTCGATCCTAAAAAACCACTCTCGTTCCTGAGGACGCCGCTCTAAGCCTAGTGCGCCACGGCCGGTGTTGAATTTGCACCACTGTCACTGTTGGCATTGGAGTCTTCGTGGGTGGTGCGTCGTGGCAGCCGGAAGTTGTTGGCATTGAGGTCGATGTTGTGATTGGCTGTCGCCGAGGCAGTGGGGGAAAGCTTGGCAACGGGACTGTCCGACCGAAGGGAGTCAGCGTCATCCGAGATGTCCAGGTTCGACAGGTCACTCATGGATGAGTCCCATGGGGGGCGCTGGTTGATCAGCAGGTCTTCGCTTGGCTCCTCAGCGAGGGATGGTTCTGCATGAAATCGAAAAAAAAAAATCTGTATTGCTGGTCTATCCAACAGGCGAGAACAAGTATAAGAATGCAATGTTCACTGCGGGACGCTAAGCACCATGCAAGATCACGCAAACGAACTTGGCTGCCTAATACCTGCCTCCCCTGCTTCTGCTCCTGTTGGGAGTTCCTACCCAGCTCAAGTGTAAAACATGCACTTTGCATGCCTCTGGCCTAACAGAGCACACACATCAAAAACAACATGAGTAGGAAGATGAAGAGAGGACAAAAATTTGCTGACCCGGCCAAGTGGCCCAACTTCAGACTACAGTGGTCCAACATGATTACCGTGTATACCCTCATAACAACCCACATTTTTGTAGCGAAAGCTACAGTGGCCACGAACTCACAGTTTCGCCGTGCTCGCATTCCCACTGTGGTCACAACGCACCATGTGGCCAACCACGCGACTGGTCACGTGAACAACCGCGTGACGAACCACGTAACAGCCAGACAACCAGACTTACCTGGACTTGTAATCAAGATTAACCAAGGCTAACCGAGCTATGCCCTAGCTTTTGCTACGTATATCCTGGCGTAGCCGAGCTAAGCCATTGCCAATTTTTTCTCGTAACAACCCACAAAAGGTGACAACAATTTGGGAGGAGGGTTCATTACGCCATACATACCATAGCAAACTACTACAACACCTTTGCTACATGAGTCCACAAATCCACAAGCTTCAATGGGGAAGGCCTTGGGAAACTGAGAAACTTCGTAATAATAAATTCACTGCATGGAGATCTATCGCTTCCAGACTTAATGTACGCAAGTCCCTGTATGCCAGAAGCACGCCTGAACCATCACGAAAAAAGCGACAGGCACTAGTGGCCCCATCTGTAAAAGAAGCTGTGAAATCGTCTCACCAGTGCGCAGTTCCTCTTCATCCGTGGTAGGGATGTCGTCGCTGGAGAGAGCTGCGATGCAGTACAGAGGAGCAGCTGCAAAGCTGCTCCCCAGCTTGGTGATGCGCGGACGCACGGGAAGGCTGTGAAACGATCCCCCCTGCTGCGCCCTCGGGGGAAACTCATCCTCGCTGCTGCTGCTGCTGCCGCCCCCGTTGGCCTCGGGAAACTCCTCGTCCAGGCAGAACGGGAACTCCCAGTCTGCACAAGCAAGCAGTCACTCCTTTGGTCACACAACCACTGACCACTTGACAGAAATCAACGTGCGGACATATTGCTTAGAACGAAAGCGCTTTACGAACACTTGCGCAGGAAAACCAAGTCCTGTCAATCCACCAATCCCCACTCCAGAGCTCAAATGGGCACAGCTACCGAGATTGCACTACTATTCATGAGGCACCTGATCAAGAGATGCTGATTGGCCAGTGTGAACAACGTTCTCATTAGGCAGCATGTGAGCGCAACAGCTTTCAATGAAGACACACTGCAACATCAGTGGCAATGACGTCGTCCCTTTTCCCTCCCCCAGATAAGCTCTTCTATTCAACTATCGCTGTTTACTCATCAGAAAGCACAATAAGACCACAAACCCACTTGAAGACAGCCAGCAAAGCAGTGCTTTGCCAGCAAGGACAGCAGCCACCTTGCAGGGCATTCAGCCATGAATTCACTGACTTTCCCACGTTTTTAGGCCCAATATGACCGACAGGTCCCAAGACAAAAATTCATTTGGCCCAATGACCACCAAAGTAAGACTGTCCAGTTTTCCAACTGGTGCCACTAAGGTAAAGCAATTATTTTTCCTCGCAATGAACCGTTTCAGAGCAGTTTTCCGCTTCAACAAAGCTTTTGCGAAGTAAAATTGAACATGACAATTTACTTTATAATGTAAGAAACATGCAAGGCCGCCAACTTGTTTACTAAAATCTGTGGGGAGATCAAATTTACAGACTCCCATCACACCTGCGTAACATGACATTCTAGGCTGCTAATTTGTGGTCAATATCCCTTTATTCATTTACTTCTGTCTTCTTTCTTTATACTTTACAGGCTCCAGAAGGTTCCATGACATCAGTTGTGACGCAATTACAAACGTGAGCGCTCAGACCGTGCCACGCAACCATGATGCAGTGCTGTGACCAGTGCTGCTCCATCCCCTTTCCTTCTTCCCACATCAATGCTGCGCCACAAACGTCAACACCGCAGAATCGGAAAACATACTGTCAACTGCTGACGCAGTAAAAAGTTCACCTTTGAGGCTGGCATAGTCGAGGGCAGAAGCAGGAGCAGACGGAGGTGGCGACGGGGGCGCCTCTTCATCGGCTGCGTAGTGGTGCACCGACGAGATGACGTCATGGAATGACACCGTCTTGCGGAGAGAGGTCGAACCCTGCACCAATAGGAATGGCAGGAAACGGGGGGAGGGGGGGTTGGAGCAGACTTTGAAAGAAAGTGCAATGAAGTGGAAAAATTGTCGGCGCAATCAGTTGGACTGATGCGCAGGAAATGCCACAGCATTTTTCTTTCACTTGCCAATCAATTCCAATTCCGATTCTACTGTCTTTCACTCACCAATTTATTCTAATTCTGATTCTACGCCATTTACATTCAGGACCGCTTCTTTTGTACATTTTTGCTGAGTCATCCGTAGTGTGGCCTCTCCCTCCCCTGCAAGAGGCGAGGGGTATTCCCCCCCCCCCTTCACCTGCTACCTGCCATGGTTGCCAGGTGGAGGCTTCACACAGAAGCCATCGGCACCGGACAGTTTTCGCCTTTATGCCACGTTTAATGCTGTCACACTAGAAAGAGGGATGGTCTGAGAGGACCCACGAATACGGCGAGCAGAAAAAAAAAAATTAAGGATAGCAAGGAGGTAGGAACAGCACAAGTGCTAAACTTGTGGCTAAAAAATCCATTCAAAAAGAACCGTGAATGCTTTGAGCAGTGAGCCCCAAGTAGTGTACAACCATCATGAAAGAAAAGCAGCGAGGCAGTTTTAGTGTACGATCTGCTGCGCTGGAAGAAAGCCGCGGCAGACATGCTCACAACAGCCCGATGTGTGCGAATGCTGTGATCTTATCTGGACCAGTATGTTGCTGAATTCACTGCTGTTGGAGAGAAGACGACACCTAGAAAGTGCCCCTTTTCAATGACTCATTGTGTACTCAGTACATATTTAGCATATTAAGCTCACCTTTGGCTAAAACTCCTAGCATAGTTATGACTGGGGAGCCAAATTAGTTATCACGCAACGTGACAGGTGGCAGCACTAGAAAACTAAAAATTCCAATCACTTACCAGCGACGTGTCATAAAATTACGAGCAAGCGACCCCACACGCAAGTCAAAATTACTCGCAAAGTGATGGGGCGGGGGGGGGGGGGGGGGGGCTATCCGAGAACGGCACCGAAATCCAAGGTGGCGATGACAAATTTTCCCGCCGGAAAAAAAAAAAAAGCGCAGTGCACATGGATTTCAAGTTTTATTTATCTCTGGGAACATGAACTTTACTAGGCCAAAGATTTGTTACTGCCATGTTAATCACTTTCAAAGCTATCATGCTCAAAGAACTCAAATGGTGCATCGTCCTATGAAAGCTATGGAGGGATCGAGCTGCAAAGCAGGATTGAATTGGATTGGATTGGATTCTTGGACTGGGTGTAGAAGGCCAGTGTTACCTGGGTGCAGAGTGTCATAAGGGTGCAAAACAAGGAGGTGTGTGTGTGGGGGGGGGGGGGGGGGGGCTCTTGCATGGGAGAGGAGGACACTTGCTCGGAATTTTATGGTACCATTTTTCACTGTAAACTTGCGCACACTCACTTTCCCCAAGCTTGACTGGCGCCGGTTGCTGGCTGACTTGAGAGCCGACTTGGTGGGGGTGGCCCCACGGTCCCAGGTGCTCAGGCCCTTCTGGTCATTGGGGCTGCACTCAAGGCTGCGCGGCCGCACAGCGGCAGACGGTGTTGCCGTGCCCCCCGCCAAGTCGTTTGCTGCCCTGCCCCCCTCCTCTTCCGCTCCTGCTTCCTCCTGGGCGAGGCACTCAAACGACCCGGACGTGGAGGTGCACGACGTTCCCGTGCTGCTGGTGTCGTCCGTGTCCTCCGCATCCTCATCCAATCCGTCGGCATGCCTGCAGGTACCAAATGACTCAGGAATGCCTCCTGCACCAGACGGCTTACACTGCATGAAGGAGCAAGTCTGAGGGCTAGCCGCAGCACCATTCGCACCCCTAGTTTAATTCCGTATGCTAGTCCCAAAGGTTAAGTGTTTACAGCTCAGTGCCCGTCCTTTCGTGTTATGTCCACACATACACATGTGACGATTCGTGCACATGCACCGGTGCCACGGCGAGCCGGTCAGTGACTTTTCCTGGAGACTGTTGGCCGCGCCGTCCTGGCGTCGGGTCGCAGCGGAGAGACATGACCATATTTGGTTGTGGCGGAGAAACATGACCATATATGGTAACCGTCGACGGCCCTGTCGAACGACGCTTGAGTGTCCCCGTCATTATGCACCCCTCGAGAGCCACGGGGGAGTGGACAAAGGCGCGGCCACGGCTGAAGAAAGAAGCAAAGGCTTTAAAAGGGGAAGCCGACGGGAGGAAGGGGGAGAGCGATCGGGGCGAGTGGACGAGAGGGCCGGAGACGGAGCGAGGCAGAAGACTGGGGCTGCGCATTGACCTGAGCCCGGGGTCTAGCCGTCGCTAATGTTCGACCTTCGCCAACGCGCCTCCACGCCGGGCAGCTCATCCAACGACCAGCCGAGAACGAGGGCAGCACAGCCACGAGGAACTCCCAGCCCGGCCGCTGCAGACAACCAGCCATTCATCGAGCCCGTGCCACACCACGCTGACTCAGCCCCGGCGACGACGAGCACAGCTTCTGTCCCGTAAGCGGCATCGAGCCAGATGCTTTAATTAAATCACTTCAAAATCATTTTGGAGTCTGTGCATCAATCTCCTCATGCCCAGTGTGGACCCAGGGTCATTTTAAGAAACTGGTTCATCACACACACACAAAAAAAAAGACGGAGAATTTAGCATGGCTAGGCAAAAGGCAAATTACCGTAAAAACCCACGTATAATACAAGGCATGGTTTGGGGACAGAAAAACGGAAGAAAAAGTTTTCATTCGTGCATAATGAGAGTAAAGAAAGGAAGTCAGCTCGCAGACGCTCCGAATGTCGCGGAAGTCGAACATCTTCTGATTATGTATGCAGTCATGCTCAATACGATGCGCACAGCACGGGCGCCATATACGTAGCTGGGAGGTACAGACCCGGGCGCCTTTTTCGCGCCTTCTTGTGTCCTGTACAGCGAGCATGCGCAGACCAGTTCCGGCATACACACAGATGCGCAAGCTTTGCAAGCATCTGAGAAATCGCTGAAAAAAAAAGAAAATAAGAAAAAGCAAAGCACTAAACCAGCAGACCTGCTGTGTTGTTGCCGCTCAGGCGTTCCAAGGGGACTGGCATCTTCCTCATCTTCTTCCACGCCGGCCAGCACTTCCCGGCCGTCAAAGATGACGCCTGCGGCCGCGGGCCTCACGGTGATCTCGTGGGTCAGTGTATTCACTGTCAGGATCTCCTCTTCCTCTCCGCACACAGGCGAGTCCTCAAGAGGGGGCCATGCTGATCGCGGAGATGGCAGTGCCCCCTGGCCCCCGGCATTGTCTAAAACCGAGGAAATGTCATTGAGGTCGTACTCCACCAGGCCCTCCTCGTCGCTGCTGTCCCCTGGTGGCCGAAAGAAGCGAGCCTTTAGAAAAACCAAGCGCATGCCAGTCTACTTGTCCAACCGCAATGCACAGTGGGGTTCTCCATCTCAGCCTTAGAATGGGCTTCATTACTTCTTCGGGACCCATTCACATATTCTGTCGGTAACAACTAAATGCAAGTTTGATATACTTCTGAACACAAGCCACCTGGACTGACTTTTGGGTTCTGAAACGCAGCCTGTAGCTTGCAACCAGGTGATCAAAATAGCCTTAACTTGCGACACTGCATCACAATGTTTGAGACATGATTTTTTGTTCTCCTCAGACGGTACGTCACTCGATGCTAATTTCTATGTCAAAGCTGCTGGGCAACCAAGAGTGAAAATCATTAAATTAAGTTCCATTTGATGCCTGCGATTCAAACTGGCTGGCTGGAAGATAACTCTAACCCTATATACTGAGTTAACAAATCATCTCTTTGGTTAACATTTAAACTTTCGTGTCTGTAGACACCCTTTACAAGATCACCTCTGAAAAGGTGCTCACAAACGGAATGAGATGAGGGCAGAAATCTTTGCAGAATTTCTGACACCTCAACATAGTCCGGATCGCCCACAGATCTGAATGCACTAACTCACCCGAGCTAGAGCGTATGTCGGCTGAAAAACACGACTACATGAGCAAAAACTTGCTCAAGAAGACATGAGATGTGCAGAGAATCAGGCTAGTTGGCATACATTTGCAATTTTGAACAGCAGATCACTTCACTGAAAGAGCAGGGCGCCCCTTGTCCCAACCTCACTCTTTTCAACCAATGCTGTTTTGAGCTCCTTTCAGTCATGAGTGTTTTGGGCGAGTTCAAACCAACAAGAACGCATGTTCAGTATGTGTTGTACTTACGGGGAACATGAGAAATGGTTAAAGAAAAAAGGTTTCACTGCAAAGCAGGAGTGCGGCTTTTACAGCTTGTCCTCTAGAGCTCTCTATGTCTTTTTTGCCTCGCGCTGCAACCTATATTTCTCAAGTTATGAGCCAGTTTC